>JAJGRW010003302.1:0-43072 GCA_025461045.1 Carex parvula
TTTGTCTTAATATCTCGACAAAAGAAGTTCAAGAATAAGCAAGCAATAGTATACTACTTTCCTCAAAAAAAAGAAAAGCTAGCAATAGCCTAACATCATAACTAACCAGAATCATATTCCTATTGGAGATGTTATTCATTAGAGTACTTGAGCAAATATCAAACATTAGGGAGACATGCATCCACAAATCCAAAAGAATGTACCTGGCTTAGAACAGCTACATTTCCAAAGTCAACATAAGCAATACGGCCATCTCGCATGGCAAAAATATTTCCAGGATGTGGGTCCCCATGAAATAACCCAAATTCAAGCAGCTGTCGCAAGGCAGCACTTACACCAACCGTCAGAAAACCATTACATCAATTCCAGCATCTTTTATGGCCTGCCTAAGAAAGCTATCAATCAAGATCTATACAATAAATGGCAGGGGTTCCGTTCTGCAATTTCATTTACCTTTTACCTTTGTTTACATTCTTTTAGTTTGATTTATGCTACTTCTGAATCATATAAAATATAATTCATTTATGATCTTATACAAGTATACCAAAGTTAGCTAACGTTGCTAACCTGAGGATCAGTGCACCTGATTCCATCAATCCATTCCATAGCAAGAACCCGTGAACCCGATAATTTCTTATAAACTCTTGGAATTTTCACAGTTGGATCATCCTTGAAATTTTCCAAGAAGTCCTCAATATTTCGAGCTTCCTGCCAGCATTTTCATGGGTTAACTAAAAGTGAGTAAACAAGGAATTAAAGTTCTTCTGTTGTCCTTGAATGTTGAGTAAGAATATAATTTGATCGAGATTACTGATACTTTAGCTTCCATGAGCAATGAATTAGATAACTAGTTTTCCTTTATCATTGAAATATGAAAGATCTCAACATCACTCCAGAATTCTAAAGTTAACAATTTAAGCTAGGAAGAGTGTTTAGTATTTTAAAAAAAAAAAGTTCCAATGATTCAGGTACATTTACAGAAAATGCTGTGTCAGTAAGTGTAAAATTTCAGGGTGTAACACAAAGTTCAATTCAAGATAAGGGTAAAATAAACCTTTTTGGTTCTCCAGAATGCCCAAAAGTAAATAAAAGGAAAAATTGAGAAGGCTCACAAGAGTGTAATCCAGCTCCTCCAAGAGCTTCTCACCAAATTCATCAACAATAAGTTCAGCATTGCATCCCAATTTTTGTAAGCTGATTCCATTTAGAAATGATGCCAAGGTACGAAAAAGGAATAGATCTCGGTATATTATTGGCTCTATTCCTGGTCTTAGTACCTGCACAAACCAGCATTCATCAAGGTGTATAAAAAAACATAACAAAATATTGAATTTGCCAGTCAAAACAAGAAGCATAACATACCTAAATTTGGTGGTTTTCATGTAAGTTCTCAAGAATAATCAAAATGTGAAAAAATAATTTTATCTTTAGAAAATCAATTTGGGGGACTGTTCGTGATTGATTATGCCATAATCACTAGAAACTTGGAGATCTCATAATTCATACTACTGAATTCCATTATAATTTGATTCATAGTCACAAAATTTAATTAGCTGACTACAAATTGAGCAATAAAAAATTGGACAATAAAAAAGAAAATTGCATCAAAACTAGTTCATAAACACCTTTATGGCAACATCCTCTCCAGTGTCCCTCAAAGTGGCACGGTACACCTGGCCTAGACTAGCTGCGGCTATTGTTTGTGATGAAATTCTACTGAATACCTGCTCCAGAGGTTGCCCAAGTTCCTCTTCTATTATTGCAAATGCCACCTAAAAGATAAAACAGGTCAAGTAAACAAGATGCACAGTGCATATAAACTCTTTGCAATAATCTTTTTGAAGGAAGATCATTTTTGGTAATTAGTTATTAGTTTACCAGTACGCACCTTACTAGGAAAAGAAGGAACATCATCTTGGAGAATACATAGCTCGTTCATGTAGTCTTCTCTGATTATGTCAGGTCTATTTGCTAAAACCTTAAAAACCAAAAAAAAAAAAGTAGAACCAAGTTTCTTTAGAGAAATGAAATATGATTATTCCCTTTCCTCTTTTGAATTCACATATTTGCAAAGTAAGCAATAGAACTCAATCAGGAGAATGCAGATGATAGCATCACAAAATTAATAAATTTTGCACTAGTATGTTAGAAAGAAGTGGCAATTCCAGGTGTACCTCTGAAAGCTGTCAGAATATGATGTATAACCCTCGGAAATAAGAAATATGATAAATACTAATATAAACAGTTATCACAATGCCCCAACAATCATGAGAAGATATCCTCTGTTGCTATAGTCCATATCCATATATCCTCATTTACTTTAGAAGATGCCCAATTCACCCCCTCCATTACTACTAATCTCTACACATAATGAGAAGGGTAAAGTTTGGCATTTAGAGAAATTAGGATATGGGATAGGTGATATTTTGATCATTACATGTTTGAACATGCAAATTATATCTTTCTCATTTTGCAAGAGTATGATTGCTATTACTATCCTGTATATGTGTGTCCTAAATTCATCATAGATAATAAGGAGCAGTGCCAAGTGCTAACTACTAACCTGACCAGCCTTTATAAAGGATGGTCCCAAATCGCACAAAAGGTTTCTGAGCTGGCGGGCTCGATAAGGTACCACCTCTTTATCTCTCCCAACCAAACAATCATACATAAGAGTTGACCAATAAAGTCCCAACTTCCAAATAATCTCCACTCCTCGACCCATAAGGCCCAGTATTGACCCTCTTGACTCCAGCACTTTGTTCCTCACCTAATCATAATAGTAATTAAAAGATATGAGCAAGTATGATTCCATTACTGGTAAAACATATCGTGACAAAGACTGTCATAACCACTTGTATCATTTACAGTAAACATTAGAATCTTTAGCTGTTATAACTTATAAATTTATATCTGGGTTATGTACTCCCTGAATAGGTATTTGGCTGGACAAAACAACTGGTTGATAATTAACACCATATCATTTTTCTCAAAGTCTCAGAACAAAGTAAAAGATTATCTTATATATGACAAAAGTTCTCCTATAAAGAAGTGAAATATTACCATCTGGGGGCTATACTTCCGAAACGGGATACAAACGCCACGTTCAATGTCGAGCTGTTCCAGTGCACTACTGGAAGAACCATTTGATGTACTTTTGCCTCTCTTTTCCAATGGAATTAATTTTTTTGGGGAAACAGAAACGGCTCCAGAAGCTGCACTTAAAACTCGAAACCATCTTGACTGTTTATTCCTTGATACAATTGAAGATCGATGATACCTTTTAGGTAACAGAAGGCGAGACGAATCTGAAGTGGTTGGTCGAAAGATTGTGTACAGCTCCATAGTTCACTTTGCAACGCAGTAAGTTCAAATGGTTTGTCGAAAGGTTGCGAGGGGCGAAACGGAGCGTTAAAAATTTTAAGCTGACTACGCTATCATCCCAAATCAATGGGGGAGAAGCAGGTGCGACAGTGAGAAACTAAAATTAATCCCGAAACTGTAGATTGATAGTTTGATTTAAGAGAACTTTCTCGCACAATTCACAGTATCGTGGAGTCAATTGATAGTTTGATATATCCAGCTTGCACAATTCACAGTACCGGAGACTCCAGTTCGCTTGGTAATTCTGGTATAATAGCATACTAGTGATGAAATAGGGGGCACGTCTCGACCTTTTTGAGTTTGGGGGGAAAGTAATGCTGACCACCCAGACGGTCGTATTTTCGTTGTCTTTATCCTGGAGTCGTGCAATAATTAATTTCCTCTAAGAAATAAAATAATATATTCCGAAATTTGATTGGCTGGGATTAGCCTGGGAAACATATGTACGGAATATACTCCTCTTCTCATGTGAAAGTACCACATAATTCATGTTATCTTCTAGCAATCTACCTTCGTTCCGGAACTACCTGATAAATATCTTATTAAAAAATCAATATTAATATATTCATAATAACAACATAAAAATGAAAGCTTTCATTTTTCTTATATGCCTTTTATCTCCATAAATGTATTTTAAAGGGGAGAAATTTGGGTCCGATGGGCATCGACCCGAAGTGAGTTCGACGGGTTCGCTCACTGTCCGATCTGCTTTAGAATTCGCTCCCGCAAATTATGCATCTGCTTCAAGATTCGTGCGCACGAATCTTAAAGTGAATCGGACGGTTCCGAAACCCATCAAATCCAAATTTGAGTCCGATGGGCATCGGACCCAAGCCTTTCTCATTTTAAAGAGTAAAGAACGATTTTCATTAAAGCTGGTTAGGGACAATAATAGGAATTCGTATCATCTTGAGTTAACTCAAATTTTGAGTTAAGATCTGAACCACCCGATTTAAATCCGTACTAATATTAAAAGGTCCGGATGTTATGAACGTGAACCGAATTGGCTTGAATTTTTTATCATACGGTCAAAAAAAGTAACTCAAACTGTACGGGAGAATGCAGATTCCAATAATAGAAATCCATATCCGGACCAATCCGGCATTAGATAGAATCATAGAATACACGAACGAAGCTCCTTTAATATTCCAGTGAATTCTAATCGGACTGTCCAGATATAAACACGAACGAAGCTCCTTTAATATTCCAGTGAATTCTAATCGGACTGTCCAAATATAAACAGAAATATTATGTTACTTTACGTGAAATGAATTCCAATAATAGCACACTGATCATTCACATTTCCATCATCAAAGCAAAATTCTACATATCACGCTCCCTTCCAAGTAAAAAAAAGTCTTTTCATAATATCAATTAGCATGAAACTGCGGATAGTTCTTATTTGTACTTTTTATTAGTTTAATTTAAATTTAGTAAATTTACAAGTTACAAGAAGCATATTTGCATCCCAGTAAAATCACTCCCCTAAAACACATCAAATTGATACATTAAAGACTGCCTAGATAATTGGATTGACACTTCTTATGTCCATCTCTCATCTAATATAAGATTCACTATTCAAATGTACAGAATTTGTCTTTTTCCAAACGAAGAAAAGATGACTCTCTGCTGGACAAAATCTAAACGATACCACCACCAGCCCTCAACCTCCCAACCATTTATTCGTACAAATTCTAAATAAACAATAAAAAACATATTAGTTATTACAAAACAAATCAATATAACCAGCGGAAAGCAAAATATAAATCAGTCCACCTCACCCACCAAAAGACAAATGACACATCACATAGGAACCGCATCTCAACTCACACTAGAAAAAACCCTTTCCAAAACCGACCTAAGTTTTGTAGCTTCTCCCTCCACATTCTCTTTATCAAACAATGCTGAGACCACCGCCACCCCTTTTAAGTTCTTCATGCCGATGTCCATTACCAAATTGGCATTCCCAATCCCAATCCCACCAATCGCAACCACTGGCAATTTTGAAGCCAAACAAATCTCCTTCAAACCCTCCAATCCTATGGTGATGTTATCCTTCTTTGTGTTAGTTGGAAAAACACCGCCACAGCCAATGTAATCTGCACCATCCATCCAGGCCTTTTCAGCCTGGGCCACAGTTTTACATGATACACCAACTATTTTACCTGGGCCTAAGAGGGCTCTGACTGTATGAGCCTGCATGTCAGACTGGCCCACATGCACACCATCAGCATTGCATGCCAGGGCTACATCAACTCTGTCATTGATGAGAAGTGGGATCTTATGTGGTTGACATACCTCCATGCAGGCTTTGGCCGTTTGAATAAATTCTTGGGTTTTCATCTCTTTCTCTCTGTATGCCAACATAAAGAAAACTAAAATGTTAACATGCTATTTGGATCCACCGCAAATTTATTCATCTTCCTAGTGGGTTCACTTTGTGGCTAAATACATAAGACTCTAAAAGATTAAGTTAAGAGTGAATTTTCAGCCTATAAATGAAAGGAGATTATGGTGTGATGCATGCATTGTGTTGCCATGCTGCACCCAGTAAGTGGTGTTACTGCTACAAACTAGGTCATAATGCAAGGTCTATATTGCCATACAGTACCTGGTAAGGTCTATTGCTGGTACAAACTAGGTCATAATGCAAGGGTTCTACCTGACCACCAAGGAGATCGAGGACAATTCTAGGTAAGTATTGAAGCAGCATATGAATTAAAAAAAGCACCATGTTGAAATAACAAAGAAAAAAAATCAATCAAGGAGAATGCATAAGACCTCAATTGAATAATAGTTGCACCTCCTTTGATAGCAGCCTCGACGGCATCAGTCATGGACCTGCCCCATTTTCTGTTCATTCCTGAGTCTGTGACGGCATACAGGAATAAATCATCAGGATTAAATTTCAGGCGAGGCTCCACATTATAAAGTGAGCTCTTTAGCCTGAAGAGGTGGTCAAACGGGCCTTGAGGCCCACTTCCCATTGCTATGTCTTTACTGTAATGAAGTGCACTCTCTAAGAAGGCTTTGGCCGCCTATGAAATATATCATCTCTTAGTTAATCATCCCCCTAAAAATCTTCTAAGCAGCTTAAGTGAAATTCTATAATTGGCCCCTGATGTTTCACGCTTTGATTAATATAGCCCATTGACCTTTTTTTCTCTATCAGGCAAGTCCTAATAGTGATGACAATGAGTGAGGCCATGGTACTATGCATAGCGCATATTGGCCCGCACTATGGACTCAAATCTTCGGTTTGAAAGTCCTAACGATCGATCCGAACCGTGCAACATGGTCTCCATATGAATATGTACTTGTAAACTAAATTTTACATTTTTTTTTAAATTTTTACTATTTTTTTAGATGGGTAGAAAATCACTTGATCTAAAAATTCTGGACCATCCAAAAACAGTGATTTTCTACCCATAAAAAAAATAGTAAAAAAATGTAAAATTTAGTTTACAGGTATATATTCTAAAAAAAACAGTTCAGATTGACCGTTATGATTTTGAAAACAAAAATATTGATCCGTAGTACGGACCAATCCGCGCTATGCATAGTACCCTAGCCTCACTCGATAACAATTAACAAGTGTCTGGACACAACATCGATCCTATAAGAGGAATAAAATCAAAATTTAGAAAAACCCAGGGGACTTTTGTCTGCAACGTCAGTCTCACATATTCAACGTGACTGTCTGAGCTCTTTCTCCACTAGATCACTAATGCAACACTCAACTAAAAAAATTCCAGGAGCAACATTGAATAAAAGACAAAAAGTTCAGGGCATGTTATTAGACTTTTCTCTGGTTTAAGTTGAAGAGAGAGAAAAACCTTCACAGCTTGCAACATTGGATGACCTTTTGCTAGTTCTGCTGCTATGCAGGAAGCGAGTGTGCAACCAGTCCCATGAGTATTTCGTGTCTGTACACGTGACCCGCGTAACTCGTAGCATGTCTCACCTATTAAACAACAAACAAGCTTTTAATTCTTGAATGCTACAAGCATCTGTTACATACCAATAATTTCTTAGTAATTTATCAGGATGCCAAGAACAAGACTATACCATCAAAGAATATATCAACAGCCTCTGTAGATCCTGAGAGATCACCGCCTTTCACAAGGACATTTCTGCATGAAGGATACAAAAGTCAGGTATATTTGACAGAAAAGTTAGAAATTCAAGAAGGATTGAAAGAAATTATACTTTGGGCCAAATTTATGTATTGATTTGGCTGCAAGAGACATGTCGGAAACAGCTTGCAATTGCATTCCCCCAAGTAGAGCTGATGCTTCTTTCAAATTTGGGGTTACTATATCAGCCATGCGGAAAAGCTCATCCCTAAAACATAAAGATATTCATTTCAGATATAAAGCAAAAATAATAACATAAAGATATTATAATACAATTAACTCCTAACCTATATCCAGATAGAGTAGATGGAGCAGAAAGAGTATCTCCACTAGTAGAAACCATGACAGGATCAACCACTAGTGCTGACTTCACATAAACAAATGCATATGAGTGAGCTAAGGGAAGTAGAGAACAGTTAATCAAATTATGAGTGTATCAATTAAATTATACCTTTTACAGGGAATCTTTTGAGACTCTCACATAAAACTTTAATCACTCCAAGAGATGGAAGCATCCCTGTTTTTACCTACTACAATCAACCATTAGAACAATGAATATTCAAAGCAGTAAAAAGTGTTATTGCTTGCTTCAGTGCACCCTTATTTAACTCGTTATCGCACAACACACCTTTCCAATACAGTATACCATTTGAAAACAGTACTTACTATATTTCAAATAACCTTCGTTACTGTTTGTGACTTCTTTTCATGATGCAGGCATCATCTGATTGCAGGACTCTTAAAAAAGGAGAGTGAAGGAAATAGAATATGAGTTATGCAAACTTACCACATCAACATCCATATCAGATAACACCGATTCCAGCTGTTTTTCAATGAACTTCTCTGGAACAGGATGAACTCCCTAAAAAAACATAAAATTGTTGTTGCTCAGCCCCTCTGAGAGAAACTTAAACTGTAACCCCCACCCCACAGGGGACTGCAAGAACAAATAATTTCCCACTTAAACAATCAGAAAATATCAGGAAAAATAATAATTTGCAAAATCTAAATTGAACTATCAGTAACTTGCTGAGAACTTAGTGCAGATACCACCGATTTCAAAGTTTTCTAAACAAACAGAGCTCTCAAAAGGTTCTATTTACAAAAGGAAATTTCACGGTGAAAAAATAGCTTTCGTTTTTTAGACAAAACGTTTCTGCGAACTACATCGCGAAAATTTCCTCCCAGAATCACAAACTATTCGCGCGAAATGTGGTGTAATTTTTCTAATAACAATAAAATTACATCTAGAAAGTCCAGTAAGATAACACACAAAGCTTAGTTGCGTTAATCGATAAACGTGATGAGAGAATAAATTAACGAACCTGTACTCCGACGGTGTTCTGAGCAGTAACAGCGGTGATGACAGACGAGCAGTAGACACCCATAGCGCCACAGGCCTTGATGTCAGCCTGAATTCCAGCGCCTCCGCCGGAGTCGGAGCCAGCAACCGTCAGTACGTGCGGGAGCTTGGTGCACGTCGCCGAAGTGGGTTTATCGGCCATGGCGGTGGTTGAGAGAGAGACTGATCGGTGGCGCGGAGAGAGGCACCCTGGGAGGAAGGCACGGAGGGGCGAGTAAGAGACGAGTGGAGTCGGAGAAGAGAGAACGAACGGTTGGAAAAACAGCGTTGATGCCATGGTAACTGCTGCAGGGTCTTATTTCGACTCTGGTAGCAGATAACGGAGAATGTCAACTCATCTGTGTGAAATCGGAGAAGTTGGAGCCTGCAAGTGGGCCCGGTTCTATGGGTGCAGTATTCCAGTCCATCGCTCAATTTGATCTCAACTTGCTGAAGTTGCAGGCCTCAGGACATTGGGCCTTTCAAAAGAGAGGGAATTTCACATATATTCCCAAAAATCTCAAAATTACGTATAATAGAGAGATCACATGGTGGTCTGATGTAATTGTACTTGCTTTTTTCTCAAGTGTGTATACGAATTGCATGACACGATAGAATTAGATGCATATACGAATAGAATATTAAATGAATGTCGATATATATACGAATACAATTTAGATATAGAACACAACATCCATAAATTCATACAATACAAAAAAACTTATTATGAAATAATTTTCTTAACATTTATATCCCAACATTTATTATTTCATAATTATTTTATTAGTTACCAATCATATATCTAACTGAAAAGATATTTTAGTTTTCCGAAACTATATTTGAATATGCAAGTAGAGCTAAAACCAATGAGTAAAGCTAGTGTGTAATGTGCTTACTAAGAGAGTTTGGTGAGCACAAGTTTTAAATCTATCGAATTGGAACTAATTATTTTTTACAATTTGACTTTATACTAGCGTATCAATGACGTGGGGTATCCCTAACCATCTGATAGAGCTCAGATACTGATTGAAAATTGGATTAAGTAACATATGACTTTCCCACAGCAACATCTCGCTTTTGTTGTTTGGATCTACTAGCTTTTATATTTAACTTATACTTGAGTTGATTTTTGTTATTTAATTATATAATACAAGTGTTAAATTAATAAAATAATTAAAATAATATATATATATATAGTAGCCGTATCGTATCCATAATTTTTGAAAATTAACATATCGTCGTATCCGTATTGTATCCAATACGATACTCATATATGTATCCATGTAACATAAGTTTCAACAATTTAGATTCGTCATTTAAAACAAATCTGATAAATTTTAAAATTATACTCACCAAACATTTTAGTAATGAACATAGCACACACTAACTTTGCTAAAAAGTAAACTAGCATTTGTATTCACAATTTATTCATATTCAAACGCACAACGTGTGAGCTTATTAGGGTTTCGAGCGTCCAGAAGCAACTGTATCTAGAATATCTAGACTATTTTGAAATGCAGAGATTGGATGTAAATATTGACGTACATTTATTACTACTAATATATATATATATATATATTTTTGTACGCACTACACAAGAGAAGAGTAAGCAGAAACGGAGACTTTTGCCTTGAAATATGATACTGGATCAACCATTGAATTCAAGGAACAAAGGATCTCACCGTTTTATTTTGACTGCTAGTTTTTTTTAAGTCTGAAAGCCCATTATATTTACCGGAACTAGTTTTTACAGATCTATGTTGAGTGCTAGTTTAATCTTTGGAGAGTGATAGTTTGATACCCTTTTAGCCCACAGCCCACAGCCCCAAAAAATATATTAGGGAGAAAAACAGAAACAAAAACACGCCTTCCCCCGATTTTTTTTTTTTTTAAAACCCTTAAAAAATAAAAAAATAACAAATATGCTTCCATACCTAACCGCCCACAGTGGGGCGGTTTGCTATTTTTTCAGAGATGTTTAGTGTGTATATAATGAATGTTTTAAAAATTAGACACTAACAATAATTCGGTCTCACTGCTTTTATGATTTTTTTTTTCTCTCTTTTTGGATACTCATATTCTTTGATTTTGTAAATAAAATATATGACAACTAAAATATATATATGTGAAACTAGAGCTGAACCTTAGATATTGTATAGAACCCATGTACCAAGAAAATATACTCCTGTTCTCTTTCATAAAAAATAGTAAAAAATTCCAAAAATAGTAAAAATTGGTATTCTACAAGTTGATTATATAACCAATTTAATGAGCTACTTAGATTGAAAATTATAAATGAAAAACTTAATCGAAAACTTCAACTAAAGTTTTGAGGCTCTTCCTTAGTTTTTTTGCAATTCTAAATTTTGAAAAACAGCACTATTGTCACCGACTCATGCATCTTCTCGCAAGCTTTCCAAAAAGTGGTCATTTGCTAAAATTGGACACTCGAGCACCGTTTTATACCCGTTTGAAGTTTCGTCGTCGTTTTTCGCCTTCTCAGTGAAAATATCGTCTCTCTTGTTTTATCCCTTGTCCTAGCCTCGCCTGTTTACGAGTGATATCTTACATAAATACATGTACAACATACATGTGCTTTATAAATAAGAGAAATGACTTACAAAAAAATTGATACATATGCATTATAAAAGAAAGACACATATCAAAATTGTTAGAGCATTCATAAACATCCATCTGAAAGAAAAATGTTTCTCATTTAGCTTTGAAATAACTCAAATAATATTTATTTATTTACTTATTCTTAATGAATTTTGATTCGGATTGTATCAGATTTACTGTGAGACCAATATAAACCAAAATCAAACAATAAGAGTATTCAAAAAGTAAAAAAAAAAAATAGAAATCACAGAAGTAATGAAACAAACATTCTATACGTACTAAACAATCTTTCTAAAAACAAACATAGCCAACCAGCTATAAAAAAATTAAAAAAAAAAATTCATAGCAAAACTGCACCACTGTGGGGCGGTCAAGGTATTTTTCAAAATATTTCGAAACCGATAGTATATTCAGTAATTTTTTTTAGAGTATTAATAAAAAAATCGGCGCCTCCCCTCATATTTTTCCACCGTTATGCATTATGTTTTTCTGTAAGACAAATTTGTATTCAAGCTATAAAATGTGTTCATTTGAGTTAGAATATTAATCTTCCCTTTAATTTCTATTCGCTTGGCTTACAAAAGTTATTTCCAAATAGAGGAATCTTAAATTTATTATATTACTTGCTTTTCATACTGCCTTATTGTTTCCAACAAGTGATACGTGAATTTGTTTGCTACAACGTAGTAACAAATAACAATGCGTAATCTATTTCAACTTTTTAGACTTTCACACCGTTCCTTTCAACCCGGTAAATAATTTATGCACCGCTTTTTCCTCAAAAAAAGAAAAGAAAAAAAGAGAGGACACAATCGCTCATAATTTAACTGTATCTGATTCGATAAATTTTATCTGATGAAGAAAGAGCAACTTTTCAGACCGCATAATTAGCTCAAGAAATTCCTGCTGCGAACAGCTGAAACCCTCTTTTTTCACTCTTGAGATGGATTAAAAAAAAATTGCCAGAAAAGCCTCATTACCATTATATGTCGATCTGAGAACGCCAACAACATTTCCTATTACAAACCATGAACAAAAACTATACATAAACTATAGTAATAAGCTATTGCAAAATAATAATACTAATTAATTACCAAAATATTGGGAGTGTACTGAAAGCCAATAAATTAGGATAGATGATATAATGTAATCAGAAAAGAGCAAGTGAGCAACCACCATTTATTTAATCATCTCTTTATTTTTGAAAAGAAAAAATATCTTCAATTTAAACATAATGTTTTTCACAAGTGGAAGGTTACTCTTACAAAGAAAAACTTTATGTACAAATCAGGACTCCTGGTTTTCAAGTACAAGGAAAAAAATAAGAAGGAACCAAACTAGTAAGACCAATATTATACTTCCATACTTCCTAAATCAAAAGCTCCAAGAGATTTTATTTCCTTTACTGCCTCTCCTGAAAATAAAAAGGTGCACCAAAAGAACATTTATTCCGTTAAAAAATTCACAGCAACAGAATATTTCATGAAGAATATAAGCTGTACCAGATTTACCAGGAACTGGCATACCATGGCCAGAATGTACACAGCATCAGCAATAACATATCACCACAAGTGAAAAACAAAGAGTAGAAAGTTAAAGAGTGTACCTGCCAGGGGTCCTGGGGCACTTGTGTACGCCCCCCATGAGCATCACCAGCAGGACCTGTGCCGTAAACAGGAGGGCCTCGAGAGAAGTTTCTCTGTTCTTGAGGGCCAACATTACCTCTTTGCCCCTGGTTGAAATCCCTCTGGTAACCACCATCCATTCCTCCATGTGGCAGGTCACCCTGTCTGGGTCCCTGGGGGTAGTTTTGAAAATTTCCTCGTTGCTGGGGATAATTTTGGAAATTATTTTGTTGTTGAGGATAGTTTTGGAAATTTTCTGGCTGTGGCCTCTGTTGCTGGGTATGGTTTTGGAAATTCCCTGGCTGTGGCCTCTGTTGCTGGGGATAGTTTTGGAAATTCCCTGGCTGTTGCCCCTGTTGATTGGAGAAGTTCGGTAAATTACTTGGCTGCTGCCCCTGTTGTTGAGGGTAGTTTTGGAAATTTCCCGACTGTTGCGGGGGATAGTTTTGGAAATTCCCTGGCTGTTGTTGGGGATAATTTTGGAAATTCCCTGCCTGTTGTTGGGGATAGTTTTGGAAATTACCCTGTTGTTGCTCGGTCATGGGGTTGCTGTAAGGACGGTTTCGCTCAAATCTGATTGTATTTCTACGTCTTTGGGTGCCAAATTGTATCGGAGGTGGCCTTGGGGTGATCACTCCGTTATCATACTTATCCCCTGTGTAGTCGGAGAAAATTATAAATGATTCAACTATGTGACGGAGTCTAGTAAGGTGCATTTTGGTTCCCCAGGTGACAGTCTATTGGAGACAACAAAACCTCTGAGCTTTAGCATACATATTCTATAATTAGTAAATACATATCAATTATTTAACATGACCATACAAATGTTGCTATCCATATACTATACCAGTAGATCTCATACGGGTCATACCACTTAAAATCAACTACTTTCCTTGTAAGGATCTTTGCTCTTTGTTGTTGTAGTTCCACAACAAGAGTTAACAAATCTGGAACAGGTATGTAAACGTGTATGCATTTATTAAATTTCCCTTCTAAGTCATTTATACAGCAAAAAGAGACAAGGAGTAGATGTGCTTACTATTTTCTATAAGGATTCATACAAGAGTACAAATAATTAGATAGATGATATTAAAATATAAAATACCTCCATACTCCTTTGATTCAGGGTATAGGTATGAATCTGGCAAAACGAACACAACTCCGGGCAAAACTGTCATTGAAATAAAACAATATGAACGAAAAGAGAAATACACATTTTTTTCCAAGTTACGAGAAATAGAAAAATGAAAAAAAAAGGATTAATAAAGCCTAGGGAGTTACCTTTAAACTTTTCAGACATTTCTTCAGTCATTTCAACTTGGAAACCATTATATGTTGTTGTGCTACAAGCATATATCCTCTTCTTTGCCTCCTCCACGCTAGAATATAGCAAGCAACGATTATTTATACAACAATTACTTTGCTTTAAGATAGCCAAAAGGACAACAGACTAAACAAGAAATTATTACATGCTTATGAATGGATTGAAATCAATAGGAAACAGCTCTAGCTGAAATTGAAGACTATGGCTCAGTCAAAATGATTTTAAGAATAATACACAATATGACAGTACCAGTACTACTACCACTACCACTACCTTACAAATCAGTCTGGTGAGTAGTCTATATACTGATGCAACAAATAACCAGGAAAAATTAACTATACCTTCCCACGACCTTGGCACAGGTCTGTACATAGGTCTCTACCATCTCTTCTGGCGTAGGCCTGGGATCAGTTATGTTAGAAAAATCCATCGTGATCAACCAGTGGTTATAATCACAACCCTCAAACAGAATCTCGTCTGGAGATATCTTGTTTTCTTCGCCCCTAATGTCGGATCGGTAATTGAACAGATGGGGCGAGGATCTAAACCCTAGGGTCTGAAGAAGTGAATTTGGTGGCCGGATGGGAGGAGACGACGCGGGGAGAGTAGGAGGGAGAGACTTTAGAAGATAAAAGGAGAGAGGAATGGCGCGGTGGAGGTGGCGAGACAGAGCAAGCGCCATAGCTGGGTAAGCGAGCAGGACGGAGAACGACCAGGGTTTAAGCCAGACGCTCGGATCGCAACAACGACTAGGGCTTTAGTAATGATAATAAATTTTCCGGGCTTCTCTTCGCGGATCAGGTTTGGGCTTATAGATATCTTTCACCGTTGAGTGACCCAGTCAAAGATTAGTACTCTTTTTTGCCTAGACATAATATGGGTTTTTTTTTTTAAATAGAATTACTGTAAACTAAATCAACGGAACAAGCCTCTGGATTTGGGATTTTCGAAATCTAGCCTCCACCGATCCTAGGGACCGGTGTAGCAGAAAAAACCCAACCTACACCGATCCAGGGGATCGGTGGAGTATGTTTTGCACCATACGGGTGCAGCCTGCACCCCTTGCCACAGAAAATCCCATATTTACCTCCACCGATCCCTAGGACCGGTGGAGGCTTGATCTCCAAATTTCAAACCCGAGAAGTCCAGAACTCCATTGTCTCTCCCTTTCTTCTCCTTCGTTTCCTCTCCGAACTCTTCTTCTTCTTTTTTTTTTTCTTTTATCCTCTCAATTTACTCAACCATTTTAGAATCCAATTGTTTTAAAATTTCTGGATCGTCTAAGAGAGTTAGAAACTCTTCGGATCTACGATTTTGACGAGGTAAATATCCCTTTTTTTATAATTTTTTATTTTAGCCGAATTAAAATGAATAACTAATTTAATTTAGTTTGTTTAGTATATTTAGATTGTTTTTGTGAAATGTAGTGTTAAATTA
Organism: Carex parvula; assembly: GCA_025461045.1. Taxonomy (NCBI): domain Eukaryota; kingdom Viridiplantae; phylum Streptophyta; class Magnoliopsida; order Poales; family Cyperaceae; genus Carex; species Carex parvula. The sequence goes on from JAJGRW010003302.1 coordinate 15,868, forward strand.
GTATTTGGTGTAATTTAGTGTTGATTTGGAGTATATTTAGTAATTTAGTGGTAATGTAGTGTAATTTAGAGTTAATTTGATGTTAATTTAGTGTAATGTAGTGCTAATGTAGTATTAATTTAGAGTTTATTTGATGTTAATTTAGTGTAATTTAGTATGTATGTAGTATAATTTTGTGTAATTAAGTGTTCATGTAGTATAATGTAACTTTTTAGTAATATGTATTATAATTTTTGTAAAATTAGATAAATGTGTGATGACTCTCATGAAGTTTAAAATTAGATAAAATTATAAATGTGTAAAATTAGTAATATGTAGTATAAATTTGTGTAATTAAGTGTTCATGAAGTTTATTTTTAAAATCAAAATTAGATGATATGTTATTTACATATAGTTCAATTTTCATTATTGTAGCCATATGCTTGAAAAAATATTTGTTTATATATTTATGTGTAATGACTCTCATCAGTTGCAAAAATATTTGTTTATCAAATTTTCTAACAGAGTCAATGGATAATCCGGATTATCCAGAGTTGTTGAAATTAGCACCACAGAACCACAGGGCATGGCAAGTTCGTGATATGGTAATTTTGATTATATTTATTAATTATTTGTTGCAAATAAATATTATATGAAGTATTTGAAGGGTTTATAATGTTTTAATTCTTTTTGGCAGCCTACCTCTTCATTGCAGGTAAATTCACATCAGACTAGTATTGCTTACGACAGTCGGATGGACGGTGCTCTGAAGAGGTTAGGTTGTATCAAATTGCTCGCCTTAATGATTGCAAGATTGATCCGCATTTGATTACTGCTCTGGTTGAGAGGTGGAGGCCGGAGACCAATACATTTCATCTACCTGTCGGTGAGGTGACAGTGACGTTGGAAGATGTTGCATGTCTATGGGGCTTATCGACTAAGGGTAATTAATAATCAGAAGTTGTTTATCGGTTAATTTAATTACCTATTTATAAAAAATAAATTGTTAATTGTATAATTCTTTTAATTTGCAGGTGACGCGATTACTGGCACCAGCGATACTGATTGGGACCCATACTTAGAGTTTGATCTAGGGGCTGATCCGGCTATTTTTTACAATCACCTCCATCAGACAATGCCATATAAATATAGGATTTATAATCCTAACACATCGAAAGAACGATTGTCCGTCTCTGCTTATGCGCTTAGACTAAAATGGTTGCGGGCGCAATTTAGTTTACCCTTAGAAGATTGGCACAATGATGAGATAGTTGCACGGTACACTCGAGGTTTTTGTATGGATTTATTCGGGTCGGTTATGTTTCCAGATTCAAGTGCGGATGGAGTCCCTGCGATGTACTTGCAATTCATCACTGATCTAGAGACTCCACCAGAATACAATTGGGGAGGTGCTGTACTTGCACATCTCTATCGAGAGTTGTCACGTGCTTGCCACGCGGGGGCAGACACGATAGCGGGTCCGATGTTGTTGTTACAGATTTGGTCATGGACTCGATTTGCTGTTGGTCGGCCTATACCCCGATCAGAGCCACCTCCCTTCGGTGGTGCCGATGAGGATACTAGGAATGCTTTCGGTGTGAAGTGGACCACTTTTCATTTGTGGCCAGAGAACCCTCACTTAGGTAAAAGATTTATAATTCGAGATAACTTCGATAGATTTATAATTGTTTTTTAAAATTTATATTTTTTTTACAGGTGGTACAGCCACGTATAGAGATAACTTCGATAGACTAGCTGATGAGACAGTTAACTGGCGACCATACGTTGATTACTATGATCAGTTACCTCGACATATCCGACGACAAAAGAGGTATTGGATGGGATGCGGTTACGTGATCCATTTTTGGATGGTGGAGTTTCAGCATGCGGATAGGGTCATGCGCCAGTTTGGTAAGTACCAAGAGGTCCCGCCTCCTCCTCCTCTACCATGGGATGAGATCAGTTATTTACGAAAGACGTGGTATCACGATGGCAATTCAACAAGGGATGGTTGTTGGGCGATGACTCTTAGTGAGTACATCCAGAAGCCTGCAGTATTAATTAGAGAGCAGAGACCATATGACATGAGTATGCATCATATGTACATGCATTGGTTCAACGCGCGTGGTATGAGATCAGTGTATCTATCAGATAACAATCCGGAAGCTCTACGACGTCAGGCTCCCCCGCGGACAGGAGATGTTGCAACACTGGCATACGTTCCTCATGGTCATAGGCATTCTCGTGTGGTTCGTACATTATTTTTTTTTTTAATCAAACTAGATTTTTCAATATTAATGTGCAATATGTCACAGTTCGAAATGTATTATGCAGATTTCTCGCACGATACAATTCACTATGCAGGCAATAGACATGTTGAGGACCCCGGGACAAATGGCATATGGCAAGATAATGCTCGAGAATGCTCGTGACATTATGGAGGATATTGATCAGATCCACATCTTCCGAGGCATACTCGACAATGCTGGGATCCCTGTGGACTTGGACATGATCAATTTGGATGATGATACCCCTGATCAGCATTATCGTCGGCCTACAACTTCAGAGCCTCCCCCGACGTGGGACAACTTCATGAGCGGCACAGGGCATGGATCTATATCTCAGTTCATGCTCGATGAACTAACGGGAGACTTTAGTATGATGGGACCATCCACTGCAGATCCGGGAAATCTTACAGCAGATTATGGTCCATCCACTTCGGATCCACCTCTTGGAGTCCGGATACGGCAGCCTACTCGGCCGTACACTCCCGGGACTGACGCCCTTGGACCTACTCTACAGCGCCGAAGAAGGCGTTAACATGTTTCGACTGAGTAAGTGCATTTGTTAAGCATGATACCTTTTAAATTTTTTATTGGATCCATTATTTATTGACTAATGCATGATACCTTTTAATTTTTTTTTTTGCAGAGGTACCTGAAGATTAATGTTAGATTGGATCCATTATTATATGTATGTTATATGTAATATTAAATTGACTATTGTAGCTTTAATTTGAATTTTATATGTATGTTATCTGTAATGTTAAATGGACTATTTGTAGCTTTATTATATGTATGTTATTATGTTAATTTGAATTTTTGTAGCATGGCTAAATGTGTTGTTTAAATTATGCTTATTTGAATCATATTTGAAATTCATGTATGTACCACCGAAGCATAATTTCTTGATTAAATTCTTCGAATACAATAAAAATGTCAAAGATAAATTCTTAGAATACAATAAAAATTACAACATAAATTCTTAGAATACAATAAAAATTCTTAGAATACAACATAAATTCTTCGAATACAACATAAATTCTTAGAATACAACATAAAATCTTAGAATACAACATAAATAGAACTTAGTTCAAATAAAATGAGTACAACTTAGTTCAACATAATGCATAAACTTAGAAATCCCTAAATCCTACGAGTTTAGCGAGTCGATGCACCTGTTACAAAATGAGTACAACTTAGTTCAAATTTAATTGGAAATAAACGGAATTGTATTTTGAATTTTTAAATTGTTATACCCGAACGTCTTGCTGTAGTTGACTCTTGATTGTGTTGTTGAGCATTACGCCTCCTGGCAGGGGCCTCCATTTTGTCCATAGTCATAATTCTTCGCTTGTGTTTTCTCCTACCCTTGTTTATTTTTTCCTTATCCGGATCTGGCCTTATAATGGGGCCATCAACTAATGGCCAATTCCTTTTATTTCCATACCCATGGAAACGACCAGACCAAGTATTTATATAATTTTGTAAGCTGTAATATGGGTTAACATAGTCGTTAGGATTTAGCCTCCTAACGAAACAAACTGCCAGAACATGGTTACATGGGATTCCTGTTAATTGAGGTCTCCGACACACACATATAGGCATTCCTTCTGCAGGGAAGGTAACATCGTACTTCACCTCGCCCCGAACACCCTTCAATTAAAAAATCATATTTACATCAAATGTATTACGTGAAAGTAAATAATTAGATTTATCGAATAATTGACTTACTGTCTCGAGAATTCCATTTTTATCAATAACCTCATAGCTGTTATGGCCATAATACATCGGTCTTACATCATGTTTCCTTGCTTTCTCATTACGACGATGTAAAAGCAGTGTAATGTTCATTGAAAAATCCAATCCCGATGCCTCCCATCCAATCGCGGCCTCCCGTCTATTTACAAACCAGTCGACGCACTTATAAAAGGTCTTTTCAACAATTGCACACACAGGTAGTTGCCTGGCAATCCTAAATACACTGTTTAGTACCTCAGAGCCATTACTTGTCATTATACCCCATCGATTGAGGAATCCATCATGCACTTGTGCCCACTTATGCAGAGCCAAAGGCTCTGCATCAGAGTTGCGGAGCCGTTTACCAAATTTCATAATGTAGTCATATACGTCTGCATCTCTTTGCCTAATTCTTTCCATCCCCTCTTCAAATCTCCAGATTTTTTTCTTCTCAACATATTTTTTGAATACAGTTTTGATCCACTTTTGAGGGTATTTTTTCCAAATATTTTCACAAATATGCTGTGAACACAGTCGGTGGACAGCTTCACCGTTTTCCTCACACCATCCCAGATTAGGAGCCTCAAACACCCCTCGTATACCAAGGTGCTGGTCCGAGATAACGCAGATTCTTCCTGGCCCGACAACATTGATACGCAACCAATTCATAAACCAACCCCAATTTTCTATAGATTCTTTTTCACAAATTGCAAATGCAAGTGGCAAGAGTTGTTGCTCTGCATCGTAAGCACAAGCCATAAAAAGTTTACCCTTGTATCTTCCGGATAAGAACCCGGCATCAACACTGATAACGGGTCGAAGATGAGGCCATGCTTCAATGCATGGCCCATATGCCCATGCAACCCGGTTGAAAATATTGATATTAAAATCTTCTGATGGTCCATGTTCTATTAGGTACTGTGTACCTGGATTAGATGCTTTGATGGCACCCAACAACGATGGCAGCATCTCGTAAGACTTCTCCCAGCTCCCAAACAAGTCGGCAATTGCAAGTTCCCTACCTCTCCACAACTTGTTATACGAGGGCGTTACTGACCCAAATTTAACTTTAACCATATGCTTGACCGCTTTAATGCTCATCTCCAGATCATCTTTCAAAGCCGGTTTAATAATATCAGCAATTACTCTGGAAGTCATTTGATGACTATCCAACCTTTCAGCACTTCCAAAACATGTGTGGATAAACGGGTTGGTAGAAATTGTCCATGCACCAGTTGGACATACAATTGCATACAATTTCCATTGGCATTTAGAAGATTTACATTTAACTCTATACTTAGTTTTGCTGCTGTTTAGCACTTCCAACTCTGTGTTTCGGGGTAGGTGAAAATCAGCAAGTTCTGATTTTAGTTTGGCTTTGGATTCAAACATTTGACCTTCAACAAATTTTTCATCTAACCTGGGGGGGTTCGCAAAAAATGCACGATCCTTGTATGGCATTGGCAATTCATCGTTGAATGATGAACATGGATGCTTAAGTCCTCGATTGAGGAATGGGATCGACTCGTGCCAATCCTTCAATACTTCTCGGGCGTTCATTTCAGCCTCAAATTCGTCCATATCTGCGTCCCATGCTTCATCAGAATCGTCATCATCAAAAGAACTTGTATCAGATTCATTGTCTCGATCTGATTGCTCACAAGGGTCATCACCAGCCTGAACCGGAGGTGTGTAGGTGGGTACAGGTACACTGCCCGAGTCAGGATGAAAGCCGGTCTGAACCGACGGTGTGTTACTACCTCCAGGCAAACTATCTGGACACGGATCATAACTGATTTGGTTTCTACCCTGGTGTGCCTCAGCTACCAATTCTATAACCTTAAATCCAGCCACTTGAGCTGCAGTTTGTTTAATGACATCCCAAGTTTCCTCATTTTCTATCCGAAATAGTGAGAAATGGTACGATCCGGGTTGTGCTGTGTTCATACGTACCCTGATTGTCAATTTGACTCGACTTGGAAGCAATTCAAGTCCAACGTATATTTGCCGTCTTATAACAGCAAAACTGGTAGAATCAGATACGGTAAAGGTAAATGCAGCCCCTATGTCATAACCAACACCTGTTGAAGTGCTTTGGAGGTTACCACCATAATACACATTGATCAATAGCAGTGACATTTGCTGAACAAAATTCAAACACCAAATTAACTCCAAATATTTTTCAATTTTACAACACTAAATATAAACATATGAGTAAAAAAAACTCACAATAATAATCAGAAGATGATGCTGAGTACAATGGTGGTGGCGATCTGTTCATATGGCAACTCCTCTATTGAATTTGAAAAAAACGAAAAAATGAAAGAAAGAAGAAAGAAGAGAGAAGAATAGAGGCTGGGAAGAGAAGAAGAGAGGGGAAGAAGGGTGCGGCTGCTCGTTTTAACCCTAAACCTGCCTACACCGATCCACAGGACCGGTGGAGGCATTTTTGAAGCTCCACCGATCCTGCGGATCGGTGCAGGGTGTTTTTCGTGTGGTCATCGGTGTAATAGGTGTGGCAGTGCAAAACATGCTCCACCGGTCCCTAGGACCGGTGTAGCTTGGGTTTTTTTAGCTCCACCGGTCCCTAGGATCGGTGGAGGCTAGACTTCTAAAATTGAAACAGCAAAGGCTGGTTCCGTTAAATGATTTTACAGTAATTCTATTTAAAAAAAAAATCCATAATATGTCTATTTATTAAAATTTAGAAACGACCCCTTTAGCCTTTAGGGGGTCAATTAAAATCAAATTCGCACTGCATCGAATAAAATATTCGTTAATTGTTTTTCCTATCGAACTTAGATAGAAGTCATAGAACGGATTGATAGAATAAATTAGATTAGTAGTGTACCCCTAGCAACCTAGTATGCGGTTTATTAAATAAATACACGGAAGATTTGATGGTAGGAGGTTTCAGATTGCCACCAGTTCAAGCCACGGGAACAAATACGAAATTCAGAGGCAACTTGAAAGCTTGAAAATTCCAAGTTCGGTTAAAGTTAATCTGTCGGTTTTGATGATTAAATCGTTAATAATGTTTAAATTGTTTGAAAATTTAAAACATATACATACGAACACTGTAAATTTCTTTTCGAGCAATGTATAAATATTATTTGATGTATCATTTTGATTAAGCATGAATATAATTTTTATTAAAAACATGTACAAAGGCGCATAGTGAACGTGCCGAGCTCTAGTGAAATTTTATGCATAATATTTGATGTATATGTTTGATTATGTATTTTTACGTATGTAAAACACAAAGCTCAGACATTATTAGTTAGTATTGGTCATTTTATAAGATTACAAGGATCTAAGGGCATGTTCGGTAATAGAAATTTTTATGAGAATGGAAATTTTAATTTGTGAATACCAAAGTTGTTTTAATTTGAGAAATTTTAGAATACAAGTGTCCAGTAAATGCATGAAAATTTGTTAAGATATTTTTTTTTTATAGAAGATATAATACTAAAATTAAACTATATTAAGTGTATTGATACTAATCACTGATTATGACCAATATAATTGTATATATCAGATTTTTGAAAAATTTAAATGAGTGAATTGACTATACAATGTAAAGTGATACTAAAGTGAACTAAAGTAATAAATGAGTAAATTGATCACACTCTTGTTTTTATTCATATTAAGGCTTGGTTAAACACAAAATCACACTGCTCCCTTCCAAACTATTGGAAGAAAATAGAAAAGAAAGACTAACTAAGATCAAAGAAACTAGCCGACTAAAACCTAAATAGATCCCCTCGAAGACTGAATTCAGATCCAGTGTAGTAACCCAATTTTTGAGTTTTGATCCAAACCGTCTAAGGTGCTCTAACACGAATCTTAAAGAACCTGGAGCCCACAAATAATACTGGCCCCCTGCGCTACCACCGAATATGCACTGTACACATCAAAACTCAAAAATTGAGTTACATTAGGGGATCCGGACTCTCGAAGACTCGGGAACAGCTAGCTACCTAGCCCAATAATAATACTCCCGATTGGAATAGACGGAATTCCTTACTTTTCTCGAGCATACGGATTGAGCATCCGAGGTCGGCAAGGAGCGCATATACAAAGGGAGATTGATTGAGCCCATGTGTACCCACTAGCTTCCATTTACAATGAGATCGGGCTTTGGCTACGCCAAGGTCGATTAGGTGGCTTCCAGGTGGAATCCTTATTCCTATAAAAAATTATGGGAATTAAGCTACCCAACATGCCCTGAATTGATTAAAAAAATGAACGATCACACGTGGCCATTGTAAATATACTATTGCAGAATTTTATCCGTAATATGTGATATATGTCTGATTTAGCACAAATAAACTTTCTCACATGTAACGGATATTACTTGGACATTATAGGTAATTTTTGGTAATTTTGGAATGACAAATGTTCCTAAATTGACTAAAAGTTTACAGATACATACCGTGAATGCATTTTTGTGAAATTTTATACATAATATTTATATATCGGTTTAATATAAGTATAACAAATATAAATTTATGCAATATGCAAATGATATTATTTAGATATTATAGTCAGTTTTGATAATTTTGAATAATAAATCTTGCATAAATTTATTAAAAATATAAATGAATACACATATTGCTTTATAAATATATTCTAGTTGAAATTTATAAATAATATTTAATATAGCCATTTAATTTAGTACTAATTAATTAATAGACATGTAAAAATATAACTAAAATATTATCCGTCATAATAATACAATCATAAATATATATTAATTAATTTAAAATATAAACAAAAACGTCTTTCGAACCAATCACAACCGTCACTCTTCAGTGGTTAAGGGAATAGTGTTCATTGGATCCGATTTATTTGATTATCAACTTAACCGACAAATTTCAAATTTTATAGTCCCATTTTTGGTTTAAATGGTTCAGTTTAGTGGAACTTTATAATTACTTCAGTTTTTTATATTTGATTTAGTTTATTCTTATTTTGGTTAGATCAAATAAATTGAAATTTACTTGGTATTTACTTTAACTTCGGTCTTTTTATATCTGATTCAGATTATTTTTTCTTATTTCAGTTCAATTGATATATAAGTTGATACTTATTTTATGATTATTAAATATATTTATGCATGTATTAAGTTTTGATAATTTGAAATTTAATCTTAATTCTGTTCAACTAAATAAATCAAATTTTACTTTGGTTTTTTTTATTCGCTAAACAAGTTTAATTCAGTTAGTTTGATTAATTTTTTTAAAAACTAAATAAAATTTAATTGACTATCTTTAATTCAGTATTAACCGAGCCGGTTCATTAAGAATGTGTTCTTATTAGAGCATTAGCTTTGTCTGGCTCCACCAAAAGACTTATTATTCGTCTTTTACCCAATAAAGTGAACAGTGCCGAACTGTCGATAAAGAACACTACTGAGGTAAAAAGCGGGTAGCATTGGGCGTTGAACCCGCAACTTGGATTTTTAAAATAAAATACAAGTTGAATGCTGACCCTCCCACTTTTTCACTCCTATTCTTGTCTCAGCTCATCTCAGTTGACAGGTTCCCCTGCCTTCTTCACGCGACGCCTCGGGACGCTGGTGCCCCGTGGCTAGGGGTATTCAACTAATGGAAACAAGTTGAATACTTCCCCTCCCGGTTTTTCCCTCGCGGCGCGTACGCAGGTGCGCGCTCGAGAACAACATATGAACTCTTTCTTCCCGTGACTCATCCAATCCGGTGGCAGTGTTGGATTCTTTATGCGCGTCTTCTAACGGATCCAACTCTGCTGAGGGTCCTGCTTTTTCAGATCAACCATTTAAAATTTTTCATTCGCGTATCTCAATAAAGAAATTTTTTCATGCACAAATCTCAACGAATTTGAATGGTTGGAATCTGAAAAGCAGGACCCCGATTTTCTTAGAAAAAAACAGCAGAGTCGGATCCTCTTCTAACGGCCTTTGCCATTTGAGTATTGTAGAGTCGTAGACTTGTATTTCGGCATTTTTTTATCGCTTAGGTGAACTTTCAACAAATACATTACAAAACTATAAAAAACAATCCACAAACACAATATTTTGATCGATAATTTTCTATGTACCGAAAAAAAAAATGTACTAAATTTCACGATAAAAGTTCAAAAATATCATAATTATAGTATTATTTATGTTTATCGATTTTACTTTCACGAGCAACATCTCGTGTCAACTGTTCTCTAGATGCTTGAGTATATAATTTGAATCAGACTAAACTCAACAATCTTGTATTAAAATTAAAAGTTTCTAAATATATAACAGTTAACTCTTACATTAATATATTTTATCACACTTTCACAATGTAGTAGTATCGAAGCAAATTAAATTATTTTACTAGCTTTAGAATTAATATATAAAAGATTGTTAGTTTCAATCTGTACATGCATGGCTTATAATATTTTAATTATAACTTTGAGTATGTTATACTTGTGCATCATTCTCTCTTCTCTCTGCAGATCATTTCGTAACCTGCTCTTCTAGTTTTATTTTTTTATAATAATATTATTCCGTGTAATAGGTTTTATCAAACACAAAAATATTATTTAGAAGGATGCTGAAAGAGTACCATTTCACTACTTCAAGAAAAAAACATGTTTGTTTGGTGAATTAAAGAATAATGCTAAAAATAGTGATACTTGAAGTAATATGGCCAAGAATATTAGTTAAAGGAGTATTGTTCAAAATAAATACTTGTCCAATTTAAAAGATAAAATAATACCGAAAAGAAATAATGTCATTCATCTCTCCTCTCCTTGAGTAAATATTATCATTTTCTAAATATGATATTTTTTGAGAAATTAATCCTTCTCCGCTCATTTGTTATTTTTATTTTCTTAAAATATTATTAAGTACTATTCTAATTATTTTTATTTTCTTAACAATAACAACACAGTGCTATACTAAGTACTATTCTAATCATCCAGTAGCCTTTTTTTATAAAAAAATTCAGTATACCTCAACATCTTTTTTATATTTTTCCTTGAGAATTAAACACGTGTCTCTCCGAAAAAGAGACAGAAGCTCGTGCAACCGTGTCAAGTATGCAATTCTTTCTAATCATCCAATAGTAAATTTACGACCAAAGATAATATTAATCGGAATAATACTGCTATTTAAAACAATGCTTAAAATAATAAATTACAAGATGCATCCAAGATAGGAGTGCAAACGGATCCGATAGTGGTAAAATCATATCCGTATCTATTTTTATTTTCGGATATGGATACGGATCGGATATTAAACGGATATGTACGGATACGGATCTATATCGAATATCCGTAGGTATATACATAAATATTTTCATAATATATATTAAAACTATATGGTATATATTAACTATTCGAATATGGACAATTAAAATTCAAAACCATATCCGTATCTGTATCCTCACGGATATTCGAATATCGGATATCCGTATCTAATTTTCGGATACAGATCTGGATACCGTCCGATATTATTCGATCCGTTTGCACCCCTAATCCAAGAACAACAAAACACAAGAATACTTCGTCCAATATCATCCTATCCTTTAATTTATCCAACATACTTCGCTTCTTCCAAATTACACTTTTCTATTGTACGTTTCTAACAACCATTTTACTATTATCAATTACCATTCTTATAATCATAGTGACAGCACTCGCTATATATTCGCATTTTATTCGCATATTAAACGTTTTTTGGACGTTATCGAACCGAACTCCATTTAAAACTCAAAAAAACGTATAATATGTTTTATTCGCGAATAAAACGCGTATAAAACGCGAATTACGAATTATTCACGATAAAAACGCAAAAAAATTTTTACAAAAATTTAAAATTCTTTTTTTTTGGTTTTTTTTTTGCTTCCTTGTTGTACCGAATAATTTCTAAATTATACCCGAATTATATCTGAATCACGAGTTTTTGATCTCGCCGAACCTTTCCCGAACAATTAAGTTGAATTCACATCACCTCAGGTTACCTGACTCAAGCAAATTACGATCGGATGGCCCATTTAATATGACACGAATCTCAAAATAGCCCCCTACAGTCTCAATAGGCACCGGATTTGAATTTGACCCATATAGAATTAATCTGAGCCGGCCGTTGTAATTTTGCTTGAGTCAGGTACCTGGGAGGATATCGGTCCCAATTAAGTTGTCCCTGTGCTTATAATAAGGCCGACTATGAAAATCGCAAAACACATGCCACACAATTACACAGAGAATCCTGATCGACAAGCATGCGACCGACATTTTTATTAATATCCAAAGTTTAATACAAATTATTAATTATGCCCAGAATCGGACCAATTATCGAAAAATACCCAAGCCGGCCAGAAAATGGCCGGCTTAGGTCTCTCCCTAAGCCGGCCATTTTCTGGCAGGCTTGGTACCTTTTTTTTTTTCCCGTTTTTTAGAGAGAGACATTATGAAGATCAAAGTATTGAAATTTAACACTGAAAATTTAAAATTTTTTGTTTAAATTATTTGTTATATTACTTCTTTTGATATATAATTAGCATATTTATACTAAAATATATTATATTAATTGAAATTATATTAAATAATACTATATTATGTTAAATTACGCTAAATTACATTACATTACTTTACAATACGCTATATTAATTGAAATACGCTATATTGTGCTACTATTTTAATGTTGTTATATTTTCTGTTAGCATTATCATGATAATTCTTTTTTATCTGTAAAATATAAAAATAGTACCATAAAAGCACACATACACAAGAACCGAAATATAGGATAATCCAAATATACCAAACATAAATAGTATATTAAATATAAATAGTACAAAACTAGTAAAAATACAACTAAAACGGAGAGGGGGAATATCGCTGAGGCGGTACTCCGGTGTTCGCCCGGCGCCAGCGCGGCCAGGCTCCGTCTCTCTCGGGCTCATCTGGGGCATCGGCAGACCTTAGTATATGCTCGGCAGTATCCCATCTGGCATCGCCCGTGGAGACTGTCGGTACTGGCGGAGGTGTAGCGAAGATAGATGCGGCAAACCCAGTCCCAAAGGCAGGCTGAGTATGAGACCCGCTACCACTAGCCTCTCCATCATGCGGCATCTCTGTGCCATATCAGGGCCATGTCGGTGCCGACATGAAACTCTCCTCGAACTCATGGAGACTGCACGAGAGGGACTCGTACTCAGAAGTATCGGTCTCCGCAGGTGGTGGCTGTGGTGGCATCTCTGCTGGACCCTGCAGTCATACACATAAATTATTAAATTTGATCTGAATGAAATTTTTTATTAAAACCTGACAGATACTGAAGTATGACATACATGAGGCTGCACTGGACGTCCATGCTCGTCGTACCATGCCGTCCACCCAATATCGGACAATACCCAACGATGATAGTCCCACTCTGGATGTGAATCGGGGGAAGATGGCATATCATCTATCAGAAACCGGGCTCGGATCGGGCTCCGGCGGATCTATCTCAAGCCAGTTGATGTTCTCTCTGGCGTCTCGCAGCATACCGATGATCTTTCCACCGTGCCCGGCATCCTCAACCACATTCGCATTCTTCTTGAGTGTGTGGTACCCAAGCCGTCTCCAGTTCTTCCTTTCCAGCATGCGGATCCCATGCCCGCACTCCTTGATCGCGGCCAGAAGCTGAAAAAAATTTGGCATGTCAGATCAAACCTTGATGTACTACTAAGTTAGACCAAAACTATGTGGTTTTAGGTGCTTTACCTGGCGAGCCCATGCACGACCGTTGGGATGGTAACCATCATCTGTTTTGATCCTGTCGCGGAGATGGGCACCGTAATCCCTCTGCAGATAGACACTCGCCATGCAGACCTGCGTGTACCATACATCGTACCTCAACTGGGGATCCCCCTGGGTCTGCAGATACACATCTGGCTCGTGATAGAAGTCTATATACTGAGGATCCTGGGCCGTCCCGTAGTATGCATCGTAATGGGTGCTCCAGTTCCTATCCAGTCGCCCTCGGTGGGTAATGCTGTAAGGAAGACGTTAGTTGCAATAAAAAGCTATCAAGTAATATGATGTATTTAACAATAAATACAATAGACTACGACTTACCTGTGCAGGTCTCTGTGCGTGGAACTCAGCAAAGATGGATCTCTGGGAATCAACGCCGCTCGACCAAACTGGCGGAGCACCCGATCTGGATAGTGGTGCTCCACTGTCCAGAAATGTATGAGTGGACCTCGATAGAACCACATCGCCCGCTCCTGCTCGTCAGTCACACTGCCCGGCAAGAGGAACTCCTCGTACAATTGATCGTACGGCGTCCACTCAACAAGAACCTCAGGCAAAGACTGAAGCTCTGACCGGACTGGCCTGATCCCAACGGTAGCACCGTGGGTCCGATCCTGGTAGTGGTGGAAACCGTACCACTTCTTGGCGTATGCCGGGCATCTAAACACATCTGGCTCTCCCCAATCCGGCGCCTCATTGGGGATAGGACGGCCTACCGGTAGCCGTGACCACGACCAGTGCTGAAGCAGGAGTACTGGCCCGTACATCTGCTTCTCCGTCGGCTTCATTTTCAAGAACATTACACGTCAGTGTATTTTGATGGATTGATTGATTAAATAATTTACACTAAAATAAGAGTTGGTAACTTACCTCACTACTACGACACAGGTGGGAGTACAGATACGCCAGGACAGCTCCACCCCAGTTGTACGACGACGGCTGCTCAAGGTCCATCAGCAACGGGAGATACATCATCGGCATCTGATCACCGCTGGAATCAGGAAACATGACAGAACCAAAAAGGTCCATCACGTAGCCCCGTGTATATCTGCAATACAAAACATATAAAAATTCTAATAGAATCATCGTATTATAAATTAATTAGTAGAAACAAGTTATAAATTTTACCTCTGAATCTCCAGCTCGGTGGAATCTGCCGAGAGACCCGCGATGAAGTGCTGCCGTAATCTCGTCATCCGCAAATGGAACTTCGACCTCCCATGTTCCCCAATGATATAGGAAGGCTCAGCTCCCAACAATTCCTCGACATAACCTGCGAATCTGGTGCTGTCAGAGACGCCGCCGACGGGTGTGCCACGGATAGACAAACCCCAGAGAGCACTCACATCCTGGAGAGTCACTGTCATCTCTCGATGTCCACAACCTGGTAGAGACCCAGGTTGACGAGGTACGGCTCCATCACCTCGTAGTACTTCATGTGAACGCACCTCAACTTCACATCTAGGAGATCCGTGTCCTGCGTTGAAAAAGGTAATCCGCATGGTGATAATATAATAAAATTTAAACCCAACAAAATTTAATGAAAATATAAAAAAAGGAACGTACCTCACGAGAAGCCAGTGAGACTCGGTGCTCGCTGTGGGGAATCCACAGGAGAGGACTGATGTGCTCCGTGCTGCTAGTACTGATCGGCTCGTCCACTACTGGACGCTGGGTAGGCCGTGCTCTAGACATCCTGATATCTAAAATAACCTAATTTCGGTGAAATTACGCTTGATCAGCATAACTATGGTAAAAAAGCCAAAATACCCTAAATATTGGTCATCTGTGCTAATTACACTAAATTATGCTTAATTAGCCTAATTATGGTAAAAAGGACCAAAATACCCTAAATATTGGTCAAACGTGCTAATTTCAGTAAAATTACGCTTAATCAGCATAACTATGATAAAAAAACCAAAATACCCTAAATATTGGTCATCTGTGCTAATTACACTAAATTACGCTTAATTAGCCTAATTATGGTAAAAATGACCAAAATACCCTAAATATTGGTCAAACGTGCTAATTTCAGTAAAATTACGCTTAATCAGCATAACTATGGTAAAAAAGCCAAAATACCCTAAATATTGGTCATCTGTGCTAATTACACTAAATTACGCTTAATTAGCCTAATTATGGTAAAAATGACCAAAATACCATAAATATTGGTCAATTGTGCTAATTTCGGTAAAATTACCCTTAATAAGCCTAATTATGGTCAAAATGACCAAAATACACTAAATATTGGTTAACTTAGCTAATTACACTAAATTACAACAACATAATCTAAATTATAACACCTAAATCCTAAATCCTAAACCCTAAAATAAATAAATTAAAAATTAAATTAGATTAAAAAAAATTACCTCAAAAAAGAGAGAATTCGGTTGCGAGATGAGAGAATTGTGAGAGGAGAGAGAGAAAAAGGGGTATATAAAGGGTGAAATGTGGGAAAAAAAAAAAAAAAAAAAGTACCAAGCCGGCTAGAAAATGGCCGGCTTAGGGAGGGATCTAAGCCAGCTATTTTCTGACCGGCTTGGGTATATTTCGATAATTGATTAGATTCTGTTTATAATTAATAATTTGTATTAAACTTTGGATATTAATAAAAATGTCGGAGCATGCGACGCATTCCTTTATTATATTTTTTTTCGAAATGGCGTGACAAAGGCTGCCAGTTTACAATCCTTTATTATATTATCGGCTCAATCCAGCAATCATTCTCTTACTGAAGCCCAACGCAGGGCTCATACTCTTTCGCTGTTCTTACTACCCGTCTCAAGCGATATTTTCTTTCCCTTTGTGCGAATTAACCATGGGAGAATCTAACGAAACGCCAGAAGCTCTCCAAGCAATTTGCTACCAGCGCGGCTCTCTCCGCCTCCTCGATCAGGTCCAATTTAATTTTTCATCTACTTTTTATTCGATCCTTACAAAGTTACAATAGATATCGAACTGTTTTTTTTTTTTCTTTTTCTGTTAACTAAATTTATTTTGGTTTTGACAGAGAAAACTGCCGCTGGAGAGCGTATACCTTAATATCCAGGATTCCAAGGATGGATGGTTTGTTTACTGCTCTCGTCAACTTTCTCTAGTGTTGATCATTAATTCAATTTTCAATTTCCATCTTTTTAGCGTGGATGTTACTGATGATCAGAGAGCTTCATATTATAATCGGGCAAACATTTACTGTGGCTAAACTAAGTGCTACAAAGCTGTGCCTATGGAATATTTCCTTTTAATTCAACACACTGGTCTAGTTTGTGACACATGAATCTAATCTTGATATGCCATTTTTTAACCTTGATACCTGTTAGGAAGTGCTTATTTTGGCTCCACCTGTAAGGCCTGTTAAGTTTTCTTAATCAGCAAATCTTTAAGGGAATTTATATCCCTGAGTCCATAATTTCTAGGTTACTCTGAATGAGACTCATAATTAAATTGTAAATTGTTACCTCTCAGAAACCTGTACTTCTAACTGTTTCTGCCTCCCTTATTTCATTTTGTTAACGGAATGTTGTTAGTAGGTGCTTTGCCTACTATGTCAAGTAAAATTCTGTTAACCAAGCAAAACTAGTTGTTACTTTGGGTCGTCTGGGTTACTCTTTACCATATACTCTGTAGAAGGATGATACACTTGTTAAATATATAAATAATAATTTCCTTTTGGCGGAGTACCAATAGAAAAATTAAATAGTGAAATCATACATTCACCTTTTCAATCTCTGTATAAAAATTGTAGCATGTTATTTGGTTACTCTGGTGCTGAAATGTTAATATGGATTTAGTTAGATGGCACTTATTGGGATATTACACCCTTTTTTTTTTCCACTTACCAAGATAACTCAGCATTAATTTGAGTGGTTAGTTTCTGAAATCAATCCATTTTCCTTCTTTTGGAGCTAATCCGTATGCACATTATTTTATGCTTGTGATACACACCATCAAGGAATGCAATAAGAGATATGGTGGTTAGAGGTGCTCCAGCAATTGCAATAGCAGCCGCTCTTTCTTTAGCTGTTGAAATTCACAGTCTTGAATTCAAAGGAGCTCCTGCTGACGCTGCTGATTTTATTGTCAAGAAACTAGAATTCTTAGTTTCAAGGTAAAATTGTATATCAGACCTGAAATTTAAACTAAGTTTACAAATATTTGTGTGATGTTCTGTCTTGCCAATTAGTTTTGGTGTCTACGACTACAATGCTGTCAGTGCAGAAGTCATGTTAACATATATAGCTGACACTTCGCTTTACCAATGTGAGGTTTGGCCAAATGTTTATCAACTAGTGATACAAGAAAGATGTTAATGTGCAGGCCATTTCATTTTGGTTCCAGGTCAGGCCATACCTGCAGCAGTCAGTAAATTCAAGTCGTTTTGTAAATTCTATTGAAGAATTTCCTTGTATTGAATACTTTCTTGTCTGAAACCAACTCAGAATGAGACATCTAGTTTTTGAGTTCGACTTGACTAATAGATTATTACCCGTCTCCTTGCTTACATTGAGGAGATTGAAATGAGCAAGCAATTAAACAAATTTAGAAAGAACCAAATTGAAGTTCAAGTAACCAAGTTAGGTAATTCTTCAACTTCTCACGCATTTCTGGATTCAGCAGTACTAGATTCTTATATGTGCTATCAGTTGACCACTTTCAAGTTATCCTAATTTTCCACTAAAATATGACCATTCAGCTGCTGTAGCTTTTTTTTTATTCTTTTGTGTTTTGGTTGACCTCTATATCCTTTTGTGGCAGCCGGCCAACTGCTGTGAATCTCTCTGATGCGGCAACAAAACTTGGAGATTTAGTTCGAAATACTTCTGAAACCACAACTGAGGTCAAGACTGTATTTAAGGTAACAATACAAATTACCTTTTTGTATTCCATTTTCTACTTGCAGTTATTGCATTTTTAAACTGGTACTTAAGAAAATTTCTCGAAGCGCTCACATACCTTCAAGAGATGCCATATTCTGCACCAAGTCAGCTCAGGTTTTTGTGACACCAGCCTATTTGTGAAGTTGGATCCCAATAATTTAAACAAAACATTTAGGCAACTAAAGACTTTGCTAATTTCTGTACTGGATTGTAAGGTATTTGTTTCATTAAGTTTTCATCAATAATTTGTTTTTTTTTTTTAATTTAATCAGGCTTTTGTTGAGGCAGCTGAGGCGATGCTTGAAAATGATGTTGCCGATAACAAGGCAATTGGGTCCCATGGTGCCATCTTTCTTCGAAAAAAATCTGAGGGCTTAGATAAATTGTGCGTCCTGACGCATTGCAACACTGGCAGGTATGTCCCACAAAAGTACATTTATGAAGTGGCATATTGGATAAGAGTTCTTAATCTAACTCTGATTTTGGTGACAGTCTGGCAACAGCTGGCTATGGAACTGCACTTGGTGTAATTCGTGCTCTTCATGCAGGAGGTTATTTAGATAAGGCCTTTTGCACTGAGACCCGACCATTTAACCAGGCAAAATTCCAATCTATTTGGTTATCTCTTGTTTTACATGCATTTGGGATTATCAAAAGCTTGTGCTTACATTTGTTTTGATGCATCACTTGCAGGGGTCAAGGCTTACGGCTTATGAATTGGTTCATGATAAAATCCCTGCAACTCTAGTTACTGATTCTGCAGTTGCAGCACTTATGAAATCAGGAAGTGTCAATGCTGTTGTAGTTGGTGCAGACCGGATTGCTGCAAATGGTAGTGAAAGCTATTTTATCCTTTACTTTATTCAAATGAAGCAAATTGTCCAAAATATGACCAATAAGGAAGAAGAGAAATAGGGTACAGACTCTGCTTGCTATTGCCATAACAATACCGGGCCTGACAGTTATAGCTCAGATACCATATAACCACTAGGTATTAATTTATCATTGCTTTGATGTTTTCTCACACCTTTCATATTAAAGGTGATACTGCTAATAAAATCGGGACCTATAGCCTCGCACTTTGTGCAAAGCACCATGGTGTGCAATTTTACGTGGCAGCGCCTTTAACTTCCATCGACCTGTCAATATCTTCTGGTCAGAAAATTGTGATAGAGGAGAGATCGCCTAAGGAATTGCTTAATTCCGAAGGAGGTTTTGGAAAACAAGTTGCAGCAAGTGGAATTGCAGTGTGGAATCCTGCTTTTGATGTTACTCCAGCTAGCCTGATAACTGCCATCATAACTGAAAAGGTATCTCTATTTTCTCTGAGTTGTTGTTAATTTATGGTGACAATCACAAAACATTGACAAATATAATAAGCCAAGACATAAATTCTCAATCCAATGGCACATGATATAGAGGATATTACTTCGTATAACTAGTTCCTTAACATTTTATTTACCAGATGGTTTAGAACTGAAAAGCCTTGAAAGAAAAATTCCAGGTCTGGGACCTCTGGGTTCCTTTTTAGGTTTGTTAACTTTAACAATTGTTACCTGTATGCTGACCTGTCCTTGTCCTTTTGCATTCTCTCTTTCCTTCTCTACATAAGCTCTATTGAGTTTCTTTCTTTTTTTTGAAAAAATCGCATCAAAGCTTCGTTGATTCCATTGAAGTCATTAAATGTTACATAGCCAACTCCATTGAGTTAATATTTCATAATTGCAGGGTGTCATCACAAAGAGTGGTGATGATGTTTTTGACATAAAGAGCTTTGTTGAAAGCACAAGTAAGAGGCTGACAATAGAGTAATATAAGCAGTTATTGAATTTCCTTTCCGTTGGAGTACCATAGTATAATTTATGGACACTTTTGCTAAATAAACTCCAGATTGTAATTTGGGCACCTCTTTAGAAAATAAAGCTCAACTAAGTCTTAACATATTGATGAATATGATGGAGAATAGCAATGTTCATATGTTGGTTTACCCAGGTTTTATTATACCTTACTTGGTTGTGTATGGATTATTTTCACCTCAACAGTTTACGGGGGCGTGGACCTGTGGACCATAGTAAGAATTATAAATTATTTCTATTTCCTGCCCTTCTACCTTTTGAGTAGTCAATAACAATTAATATTGATTTATTGCAGTATCTCATATCATAACATCGTACACATTGATACTATTAATGAATTTGCTAACTTAGACGTCATTTCAGATAATAATATCTAATTAGTTACATATTTTTGGATTACAAAACAAGTGAATGCATAGCCTTTTGTGTTCTTTGAATTGAATGTTATGTCCATGACGCTCTAGACTGTCATTATCTAATAATCTTGAAGTGCAAAGCCAATCCTTGAATAATAATATAGTGTACGGACAAAGTCAACCAAAGGGCACGAGTGTAGAAATTATTTTTTCCTCGTGCCCCCAATCCTTTCACAGAACTTATATATAATTTAGACACGAGAAACAAAACTATAGAGCCTTTGTAGTTTGTAGTTTCTATAAAATACGAAGCATTTTGTTTAGTTGGGTTTCCAGAATTAAAGTATTTCCTGCCTGTCCTACCATCAGTATTGAATTCCCAGATTTCGTTTCGAAGCTGGTTAAGGTAATTGTTTGGTAACCAGTTGAACCAGACTATACCATCAAAACTGCTCTTTGTTACCTGATTAATACCCCGAAGTCCCCAAACCCATTCCCCCTTCCATGACTCTGTATATTTGTATAGGCGGTCCCTAAGTAGTTAGTGGTTCCTCAGGTGAGTATTTTTTTTTTTTGACAAAAGTGAAATATTCCATCTGTTTCATTACGAGACAACATAGTTCATACAAAAGTGGTGCATAGAAACTGTTTTCTAATGATAAACCACAATTTAGCTAACAAAGTAATATTCATATAATTAAGATCTAGTACACCTAATCCTCCATGGGTTTTGGCTAAACAAACATTTGACCATTTAATAAGATGATATTTCCTTCTCCCAGTGGTACCATTCGCCCAAAGAACTGTTTTCTAATGATATCAATCTCTTTCCTAATAGTGATTGGTAATCTATAAATAGATAGCCAATACAACGACATGGATGACAAAACATAATTTAATAAGGTGACTCTACCCCCCAATGACAATAAAGAGCATTTCCAAGTTTGTAATCTCCTATCAATTTTATCTACTAATGAGTACCACTCTGTTAAAATTAATTTCTTCCAATGAAGAGGAACACCCAAGTAAGAAATGGGCAAATAACTAATCTTACAATTTAACTGTCTAGCTAAAAAGGTTGATTCCTGATCAGAAATATTTAAAGGAATAAGTTCACTCTTATGAAAATTAATTTTTAAACCAGATAAATTTTCAAAACCTAAAAGAAGAAAATTAAGATGTTCTACCATGAGGGAATTGGTCTCCAAAAACAACATAGTGTCATTTGCAAAATGCAAGTTCAAAACCTTAACTGCATTACCTAAGCCAGATATTAAACCAGCAGATTGTGCCTTACTAAGAATTTTATTAGAAGTATATGCTACCAAGTCAAAAAGTAGAGGAGAAAGAGGATCTCCCTGTTGGCGACCTTGTTTACAATGGAAATAATCACCTAGTTCACCATTAAAAGATACACATGTTCTACCACTTTGCAAAATATCCCGAATCCAGTTAATAAATAGTACTCCAAAACCTCTAACAGCTAATACCTCAAGTAAAAAAATCCCAATTAACCTTATCAAAAGCTTTCTCAAAATCAAGCTTGAGAAGAATACCTTTCTGCTTAGATAATCTAACTTGGTGCAGTATTTCATGAGCACAAACTATATTATTGCCAATTAATCGACCTTTAATAAAAGCAGCCTGAGAATCATCTACAAGAGGATCTAAACTAATGAAAGTATATTAGTTAACTTAGTAATCATTTTAAAACTACAATTAATAAGACTAATGGGCCTAAATTGTTTAATGGAAGAGGCATCTTCCTTTTTAGGGATTAGACATATAGAGGCTAAGTTCAATTTAGAAATATCCAATGTTCTATTATAAAAAGTCTGAAATAACTTAAGAAGATTATGGTGAACCAGATCCCAAAAGGACCATCAGGACCTGGAGCATTACCAGGATTACAAGAAAAAATTGTTTTTTCTATTTTCCTCAAGAGTAAAAGGAAGGTCCCTCAGGTAGTTAATGCTTGGAGGACGTTTAGGGTATTTGTGACGAGGTATGAATACTTGCACAATGAGGTACAAATACTTGCTCGACGAGGTATGAATATTTGCATGACGAGATATAAATACTTACTCGACGGACAACCCGAAAGTACTTTATCATATATCTCATTTAAAAGATAAATTTACGTAGAAGACGTTCGTGGTTTTAAATTCGCAAAATTTCTCACAGACCGTCAGAAATATTTTTTTTTATTTCTTGGCAAAAGCTGCCAAGGGTTTTTAAAAAAATAAATAGTAACATATTACAGCGAACATCCAGTGCCAAAAAACACAAATGTAATATAGAAACGAATTAGACCCCCAAGTGGAAGAGTGCATAGTGGCATGCACGTAGGCGCTATCCAGGCTCAGTAGTTTCGGATCCAAAGATGGGTCGTAAGTTAGTGGGTATGTGATGAAATATTGGCGAGATTAAATGAAGAAAAAAAAACTCACTTATAAAAACAAGTAAAAGATGAGTATGTGATGAAAGAAATAAAAACTGATATATTCAATTTTTTTTCGAAATATTTGATATCTTAGGTATTAATATTTGATATGTTATATATTAATACTTGCGCGTATATGTATTCATATTTGCGCGCGCCAGTTGTAAAATCTTTCAAATATTAAGTGGTTCCTAAGTAGTTAGTGATCCCTTAGGTAGTTAATGTCTTAGAGAAAAAATGAAAAATTATTACAGAAACAGTTAGAAGACGCTCCCTAAAAAATTCAAATTGTACACCCTGGAAGGCTCGAACTAAGGAACCACGTTAAGTGAGCTGTTAACTTAAATTGTAAAAGGTAAACATATTAAAACGCAAGGGGTCTATTTTAAGATAAATGGATATGTAGTCAAGTCAAGCATACAATATTGATGCCTGTGTTAATTAGAAAGCCAAACTCTCGTTAATTGAAGAACTTAAGACGGGGTGTGATCTGATAATTTAAATCTTAATACTATGTAAATTTAATTGTAAGGAATGTGATTCTATTAAGACATTCCGATCTTAATCTAAAACCCAAATATGATTATATTTAGCATCTTCTAGTAACCTACAAAAAGATTTTAACAATTATGTTGGACAAACACGCAACTCATGGTGAAATGTACATCGTTCTTTTTCTTTTTTGGTCTCTATCTAAGCAAGGCAAAGAAATTAGCAGTAAAGTGGGCGATTTAAAAATTTAATCCGGATGTTGTCAATTATATAAATTCACAGAATATAATTGACACTGTCCATTGCCAGTGTCAATTATAGTCATTTTTTTCACGAGTCATTTATGGATGTTGATAATTGCCAACATCAAATTTGGAGTTCAAAATCGCCGATAAATTGGCTCAAATTTGTACTTGGGGAATTTTCTGAGATCTTATCCAAGAAACAAAATAATTCAAGAATATCAATTAAAAGGTAGAATGTGTTCAGGTCTTGCACAACTAAGGTAGATAATAAAATGACTGAATGTAAAGACTTAAATTTAAAGATATCTGACCTGACACTGAACCTGAACCTGTCTGGTTCACGGTAGCTACAACTGTAATTGCCTATCATTTCCATTTGAGATGAAAAAAAAAAAAGAGATACAGGAAAAAAAAAAAGGTATTTAAAACGTGCGAAGTCTGACAATCGACAGTGGGTATCCAATGGTTTTTTGGAGTTGACCACACATGGACACGTGAGCAGCATGGTGGTGGCCCACTGGCAGTATCAGATGCTCCTTAATTGGCATCCAGATGATTAATTGATCTACTATTATAATGAACTGATGAAAAATAATATACAAAATTTAAGGCATTAAATTGCTTTATCTTCTAGGTATCGGTACACAATTTAATGCCACATGATTACTTTAATTGCCCTCCTTACAAGGCATTTGTTCCTAATCTTTTTCTTAAATGAAACTATCTCTTCTCTGTTCGTCAGACCATCTAAAACAGAGCCTATTTACACAACCAGATTAACTACATAGATGACTTGCGCGCCATGTGAAGCGATCATAGGCACATCACATATATACTCACAATAAAAGCGCCATATATTTAAATCCTTTTGCTCGAATGGAAGATGCTCACCTGTGTGCTTTCTTCCATCATATTTTGCAAAGCTAGGGGACGCCATAATATCTCTTCTCCCTCAAGGCCTCAACCTTCCCTTTGGGATATGTATAATATACTACAATTGAGTTCAATTTTATACTACTAAATTATTTAAAGATTGAGGCTTGCTTTCCATCTTTATCTTAACAAATAATTTGATGATAGCGCACGAATCTCTATCTCAGAGATGAATGCTCGACCTTCAATTTAAAAAAAAAAAAATGTTACAATCAATAAGATTGTTGAGATAAGAAAAATGTTTGGCGTGGCAAATGGATTGAAAGGGGAGTATTATTATAACTATGCTTAAGATGTTCTCTTGCTAAGTATTGTAATGTTACCCTAAACTTACAATTAATTTGCAACATCACTTGTTTTAATTCACTAGAAAAATGGAGACTAGAGAGTGCGGAACTATTGTTTAACATGAGTCGTCAAAACAATAGTTGAGATTCGTGTTGGTTTTCTAACAGGAGAGCTAGCATAGACCATAGAGTGAGTACTCCTCATGTCCCGGTATCTTAAAATATCTCAGCTAGCGGAGTGATATTTTTTGGGACTGCCATAAATGCACGGAATCTTGAAAAGTTGTATCAGGTCAAAATAAACGATCCTCATCTCATTTTATGAGATCAGTTACCTTATTGGATCTAAGTTCGCTAGCATATAGGATAGTATAGGATGAGGCATGTAATTTTCTTGATAATTTCATTTGCGCAAATGGTAATTCCAATCTTGATGTGTAGTGATGATGCTTTTCTGGGTGAAATAACTAACTTTCTCAAGTATTTGATGAATTATCAAATGATATTAAATTATATGAAATTGAATATACAAGCAATTTAAAATAAACAAAAAGTTAAAAAAATTATTTTTTTTATTTGAGAAAGTGTTATCAAGATTATTAAGGTAAATTGATGTTAATATATCTCCAATTATTAAAACAATATGGACAGGGATTATTAACAATAGATTAACTTGATAATGTTGACAAAAAAAATTAATATGTAATTTTGAATTCCTTCCTTATATGTTATATACATTATATTTATATGATTAACATGAAGAATAATGAAAATTGGTGGAAGTATGATCATTCATTAAATGACTTAAAAATTACAACAGTCATATCAAATAACATTAAATTATACGAAACTTGATACTCAGCAACCCTAAAAGTTCAACAATATGTCTATAGAAAATTTATGTTTAAAAAAAATATATAAATGTAGAAGTATATCATCGAAATTATCAAATTATTTCATAAAATATTTTTTACTGATTATCATTGATCTTCTTTTAAGTGCAGCCTACAGAAAAAGAATTCTGCATTATAATATTTTCTTGTAAGAAATAATTAAGACCCGCGGCAAAGTTTGCCTTTACCGCCAATTTGTAAAAGTAAAGATGGTTTCTTCGTTGCATTTGTTTATGTGACCGAGGAGATTGAACTAATTGCCTTCGTCATATGGGCAGTGTGACTGTGTGAGCGAGAGCGACTTCTCGATTTTTTATTTGTTGCTTTCTTTTTCCTAAGTTTGTTGTAGTTTACTTTTATGAAACAATGTAGTCTAATTTTATTTTGTTGCCCTATTTTTCCATGAAAATTACAGATGCCCATAGAGTTCCATGTTGAGCGTTTCCAAAATATTACTTTTTGATACTTATTATCCATTCATGAACTATAGTTCATATAGTTTTACTAGAATAAAAAATCAATTGCAATTCAACATACCAGAAACATAGTGACGAATGTAGAGGGGGTATATATATATGAAGCACTAATACAGAATAAATTTGGAGAAAAGGCTTGGCTTTTAAGATGAATACAATTTTTTTTGTGAAGTGGGTTTAAATGTCTCTATTTTTTAAATGTTAAAAACTTAAAATTTAAATTTAAATATTAAAATAAAACCTTTAGATTTTATCTATATCATTTTTTATATGCTCATATAAATATTACGACATTTCAACTTTGTTTTTTAATCCACAACTAATTTGAAAAAAAATGAAAATAAATTAGAAGTAATAAGAAAATCGAGTATCTACAATCAAATAAGATGGGTTTAGGAAAGTTTTCGGAAAAAAATGAAGAGATCATGACATCTATATGTGACGAGTACGTGTCTAAATAAATTTAGACTTCTATACGTAGAAAACATAAAAAAAATACATAGAATAAAAAAAGACATACTATTTGATTAGAGGACTAATATTAAATTTGAAATTTCATATTTTAATCACGTCATTGACGAATAAGAACACAA
>JAJGRW010003303.1:0-18555 GCA_025461045.1 Carex parvula
TATTTTTTTTTTCCTACACATTAAATGGGGCCAGTTATTGATTAGCCATTTGTGTTTTTTAATTGATCGAAAATTCGAACTTTTCTAAACAAATTAAGTGACAATTAACAGTACCACGCGTCTAAGATGGAATTAAATGATCTCGATGATCGATTATATATCCTGACTCGACCTTAGTGGAACAAATTAAGTCTCATCTTACATACGTATCTCTATCCAAAACGAACTTTGACCATATCCAATTAATCACTGTACATGTCCGCCTGGCATGATGACTCCATAAATCATTTTGCTGAAATCATTACAAAGAAGCAACAAACGAACAAAATATAATAAAATATATTAATAGCTTATCTTTTACACATGGAACCATAAACCGGTGAGGTCCCCGAGTTGTGTAGACTCGAGGTTTTTTTGCTACATTATATTTTTTAATCTTGCGGAATTGAATAAAGATATTCATTGATTCAGTTACAGATAGTTGCCATCAATAGCTTTCCCAGTTGTTTAATCAACATTATACTTTGTTAGTGTTTTCACACACGGGGTGACCATGCTGAGTGTTCAAATTACAATATTTAATTAGACTCAGAGCATTTTTCTGTTTTTTCCTTTATAGGAATATGAGGTTTACTTATATACAGCAAGTTTTGCAGTACTTCTTATTTTGGGAAATAAAGCTACGAAGCCCCGTTTTATATAGAAACTGTTTGGTGACTTACAAAATAGAACATTCAAGATCAGACAAAAAAGTCCGACTCAAAATATTCAAAAGTTATGCTACCCAAAAGAAAATGAGTAAAGATGTTGTCCCCCCACTCCAGTCCCCTAAACGTCCCCCCCAATTCTAACTAACTTTGTCAATATTAAACCCACTTTGAAAAACGTGTAAAACGTGTAAAAGATGAGTCCAGTTTTTTCTTTAATACTTGATATCATAAGTATAAATACTTGATGAATTATATATGAATATTTGATAACTTAGGTATGAATACTTTCCATTTTGTATGAATACTTTCTATATTTGAGTCAAGTTTTTTTCTTTAAATACTTGATATCATAAGTATGAATACTTGATGAATTATATATAAATATTTGATATCTTAGGTATGAATACTTTCCATTTTGTATGAATACTTTCCATATTTGAATATTTGATACTTTGAAAAACGTGTAAAAGTATGTCATCATAGATCTCATTTGAAAGAGAAAAAAAAATAGAACACGTTTGTGGTTTTAGATTTGCAAAATTCCTCATAGATCGTCCCAAAAATTGGTTAGATTGAACGGAGAAAAAAAAAACCACCTTGAAAAACGTGTAAAAGATGAGTAGGTATTGTGTCCAGTTTTTTTTTATGTACTTGATATCTTAGGTATGAATACTTGATGAATTATATATGAATACTTGATATCTTAGGTATTCATACTTTCCATTTTGTATGTGAATTAATTTAATCAATGAATGGGGGACTGGTGGTGTGATCCACGTGACTTTTTGGTTGTGGTCCCCAATGCAGTCTGACAGTTACTGCCTCCGAAAAGTAATGGTCCCCAGTTTGTATGTGAATTAATACTTGATATCTTAGGTATGAATACTTGATGAATTATATATAATACTTCACATCTTAGGTATTCATACTTTTCATTTGGGATGAATTAATGTATGTTGAATGGGGGACTGACAGTTGTACTTGACAGTTAGGGGGGCGTTTAGGGACTGAATGGGGGGGACTGTTTAGTCGATCCCAAAGAAAAATAGTTCATGCAAAATGCAAAAGTAAAACAATAAAGTAGCAACTAGTCCCGACATTTTTATTAATATCCAAAGTTTAATACAAATTATTATTTATGCCCAGAATCCAGCCCAATAACGAAATATACCCAAGCCGGCCATTTTCTGGCCGGCTTAGTCTTTTTTTTTTTTTTTAAACCCGCATTATTTTTTGTTTAACTTTGGATATTAATAAAAATGCCGGTTTAATCTTGATGAGTTTATTTTTCTGTTTAACGCACTTATGCAATTGTTTTAAATATTTTTCTGTTTATTTTTTATGTTGTGCTACTATTTTAATGTTGTAATATTTTGTGTTTAGCATTATCATGATAATTTATTTTATATGTACAATATAAAAATAGTGCCATAAAAGCACACGTACAAAAGAACCGAAATATGAGATAATCCAAATATACCAAACATAAATAGTATACCAAATATAAATAGTACAAAACTAGTAAAAAAAAATCTAAAACGGGATCGCTGAGGCAGTACTCCGGCGTTCGCCCGGCGCCAGCACGGCCAGGCTCCATCTCTCTCAGCCTCATCTGGGGCATCGGCAGACCTGAGTATCTGCTCGGCGGTATCCCATATGGCATCGCCCGTGGAGACTGGCTGTACTGGCGTAGATGGGCACCGTAATTGCCCTGCAGATAGACACTCGCCATGCAGACCTGCGTGTACCAAACATCGTACCTCAACTGGGGATCCCCCTAGGTCTGCTGAATCTCATCTGGCTCGTGATAGAAGTCCAGATACTGAGGATCCTGGGCCGTCCCGTAGTATGCATCGAAATGGGTGCTCCAGTCCTTATCCAGTCGCCCTCGGTGGTTTATCCTGTAAGGAAGACGTTAGTTTCAATACAAAACTATCAAGTAATATGATTTATTTGACAATAAATACAATAGACTGCGACTTACCTATGCAGGTCTCTGTGCGTGGACATCGGTAAAGATGGGTCTGCGGGAATCAACGCCGCTCGACCAAACTGGCAGAGTACCCGATCTGGATAGTGGTGCTCCACTATCCAGAAGTGTATGAGTGGACCTCGGTAGAACCACATCGCCCGCTCCTGCTCGTCACCCACATTGCCAGGCAAGAGGTACTCCGCGTACAACTGATCGTACGGCATCCACTCAACAAGAGCTGCAGGCAAACTCTAAAGCTCTGACCGGACTGGCCTGATCCCAACGGTAGCACCGTGGGTACGATCCAAGTAGTGGTGGAAACCGTGCCACTTCTTGGCGTATGCCGGGCATCTAAACACATTCGGCTCTCCCTAAACCGGTGCCTCATTGGGGATAGGACGGTCCACCGGTAGCCGTGACCACGACCAGTGCTGAAGTAGGAGTACCGGCCCGTACATCTGCTTCGCATTCGGCTGCATTTTCAAGAACATTACACGTCAGTGTATTTTGATAGATTGATTGATTAAATAATTTACACTAAAATAAGAGTTTGTGACTTACCTCACTACTACGGCACAGGTGGGAGTACAGATACGCCAGGACAGCCCCACCCCAGTTGTACGTCGACGGCCGCTCAAGGTCCATCAGCAACGGGAGATACATCATCGGCATCTGGTCACCGCTGGAATTAGGAAACATGACAGAACCAAAAAGGTCCATCACGTAGCCCCGTGTATATCTGCAATACAAAACATATAAAAATTCTAATAGAATCATCGTATTATAAATTGATTAGTAGAAACAAGTTATAAAATTTACCTCTGAATCTCCAGCTCGGTGGAATCTGCCGAGAGACCCGCGCTGAAGTGCTGCCGTAACCTCGTCATCCGCAAATGGAACTTTGACCTCCCATAGTCCCCAATGATATGGGAAGGCTCAGCTTCCAACAACTCCTCGACATAACCTACGAATTTGGTGTTGTCAGAGACACCGCCGACGGGTGTGCCATGGATAGGCAAACCCCAAAGAGCACTCACATCCTGGAGAGTCACTGTCATCTCTCCGAATGGCATGTGAAACGTGTGCGTCTCGGGACGCCATCGCTCCACCAGTCCAGCGATGAGAGATGCATTGATGATGCTTCTCTTTGTCCGTACGATGTCCACAACCTGGTAGAGACCCAGGTTGACGAGGTACGGCTCCATCACCTCGTAGTACTGCATGTGAACGCACCGCAACTTAACATCTAAAAGACCCGTGTCCTGCGTTGAAAAATGTATTCCGCATGGTGATAACATAATAAAATTTTAACCCAACAAAATTTAAAGAAAATCTAAAAAAAGGAACGTACCTCACGAGAAGCTAATGAGACTCGGTGCTCGCTGTGGGGAATCCACAGGAGAGGA
Source organism: Carex parvula (assembly GCA_025461045.1). Classification (NCBI taxonomy): domain Eukaryota; kingdom Viridiplantae; phylum Streptophyta; class Magnoliopsida; order Poales; family Cyperaceae; genus Carex; species Carex parvula. Next base: position 4,089 of record JAJGRW010003303.1, read on the forward strand.
CTGATGTGCTCCGTGCTACTGGTACTGATCGGCTCGTCCACTACTGACATCTGGGTAGACCGTGCTCTAGGCATCCTGATGTCCAAAATAACCTAATTTAAGTAAAATTACGCTTAATTAGCCTAATTATGGTAAAAAAGGCCAAAATACCCTAAATATTGGTCAACTGTGCTAATTACACTAAATTAAGCTTAATTAGTCTAATTATGGTAAAAAAAAGGCCAAAATACCCTAAATATTGGTCAACTGTGCTAATTTCGGTAAAATTACGCTTAATTAGCCTAATTATGGTAAAAAAAGGCCAAAATACCCTAAATATTGGTCAACTGTGCTAATTTCGGTAAAATTAAGCTTAATTAGTCTAATTATGGTAAAAAAGGCCAAACTACCCTAAATATTGGTAAACTGTGCTAATTTCGGTAAAATTAAGCTTAATTAGCCTAATTATGGTAAAAAAGGCCAAACTACCCTAAATATTGGTCAACTGTGCTAATTACACTAAATTACGCTTAATTAGCCTAATTATGGTAAAAAAGGCCAAAATACCATAAATATTGGTCAACTGTGCTAATTTTGGTAAAATTACGCTTAATCAGCCTAATTATGGTAAAAAGGACCAAAATACACTAAATATTGGTTAAATATACTAATTACACTAAATTACAATAATATACTCTAAATTCTAACACCTAAACCCTAAATCCTAAAATAAATAAATTAAAAATTAAATTAGATAAAAAAAAATTACCTCAAAGAAGAGAGAATTCGGGAGAGAGGAGAGAGAGAAAAAGGGGTATATATAGGGTTTTTTGCGAGTTAAAAAAAAAACTAAATTAAACTTTGGATATTAATAAAAATGTCGGCAACTAGTCTATGGCTACACATAAGCCTGATATCAATGAAATTAACATAAAGATCTAAAGTGAAATCTAAGCAGCTGAGTCTGAAGAGGCTTCTCTTGCTGCCATCTACCCATTAGTGCTTGGATCCCAATGCTAGAGAGGGATATCTCATGTGTCCTGAGACATCCACTTCTCAAGCCCTGCTTTGGTGGCGTCTGGTAATTACCTAACCAATAGACCAACAGATGAATTATATTCAACACAATGGTTTTCACCGAATCTACAGGATGTTGTTCAAAACAAACACCATTTCTCAATTTCCAAACTGTCCAAGCAAAAGCTCCAAAAGTAATTAAAAATGTACTACGGTGAACAGTGGGTAAAGCAAAAGCAAACTGAAGAATATCTGCAACAGAATTTCATTCTGTTAACATATATTGGCAATCACCTAACCAGAACCAAACATGCCTTATCCTAGTACATTGAAGGAGTAAGTGGTGAGGATCTTATTTGCAAGTTTGTTTTGGTGAGGATCTTCTTTTTGGAAAGTAACCACATAAAAATTCTAATCTTATGGGGTATTTTAATTGTCCACCAGTTCATAAGCTGGATGTCCTAGATACCACTTGTTCGTTCGAAAACGTATACGCTTTTAATACCTAGATGTACTCAATTCAGTTGCAAGCTTACAATAGAAGTTGGGTATAGCTGGGTGTCGAATCCACAGAGACGGTTCGAAAGTTACCGGACTCTACTTGATTTATAAAATTCTAGAAGTCTGCAAAGGTGGTTTTAGGGTATTTCGTATCCTAACAGATCAATAACAGTATTTAAAACGATAAGAATCTTTGGTTTGGTTTTATAATGAATAAAAAAAAGGGTTCCTAGGGTTTCTGATTTCATCTCAACTTAGCCTCAAGGTGCCTGGTCCGTGCACTTTCATACACGGGCTGTGTGTAATGTGCACGGGCCGTGTACTCTCATACACGGTCCGTGTGGCCCTCAAGTTGATACAGCAGCTACTAGTTTCTTTGTTGTTTCTCTGTGCAGGGTTCTATTGACCGTACCTGAGTCCCTAAACCTCAACTCTCGCTTATTGGCTTAATAACTTGGTACGAGACTCAATTTCTGCCCTCTTAGGGTTCTTAAATCTCAACTCTCATTTGTTGGCTTAATTAACCTAAGTTACTTGTTGGTTTACTAAAGATAACCTCGATCTCTCGACGCGAGGAAAGCTTCACCTCTCGGCTACTAGGTTTCACCTCTCAGCTCACAAACCTATCTCAAATACCTAGTTTGGTCGAGTGAATGTCAGGGTTATTCAATTACCATCTAGATGTGGCCTTTCATCTAACGGACTAACCAATCAATTCAAACAAATTCAACTAAACAATAAAATATTACACAATAAGCAAGCACAAGATTCAACACAAATTCCATGTAACTAACAAATAAAACTAAGCATTCGACTACATCATAACCCTAGAAACAAAGTGTTTAGCCTAACATAGTCAAAAAGCTAATAGAATAACCGTCGAAAATTGACTTTTGAGGTAGAATGCGGCCAGAGTACGGCCGCACTGCGTTCTCACGGGGGTCGGTTTCTTTCTTTTCTGCTTCTGATGGTTGCGTGCGTCCGCATGCTGGGTCTGTGTGTCTGCACTGGAGTCGGTTTTCTCTGTGTTGTGCTTTAAATTTCTCTAAGTACTGAGTGCGGCCGCACTCTGTCTCAGTGCGTCCGTATTCTGCTCTAATTTCTTCATTGTCTGCAATTTTAAAGCAAACAAACGCAGTAACTAGATTCTAGATGCATTATATTCTATTATCTACTAAAATACAAGATATTTGGTGTTATTTTGAGATAAAAACCAGACCGAACATGTATATAATTTAGGTCTATCAGTATGTAAATCAGCATGAAAATAATTAAGCTGTATTGCCTTTTTTCCATAACCCATGAATACAAGGATCTTTAAACCTCCAGAGCCATTTCATTAAAAGGGAAATATTCATCTGTTCTAAATCTAAGACTCCCATCCCCCCTTGTTGTTTTATCATACAAACTTTAGACCAACCAAGAAGGGAATAATATCTTTTATTAGCATCTCATTTCCAAAAGAAACCCCTTCTAATCTTATCAAGTTGTTTAAGCACAGTTTTAGGTATCCTATATATAGATAAAGCATATAGAGGAACATAAGATAAGGTAGATGATCAGAGTCAAAATGATGATGAATTACGTAGGGTTTTGGCTTAGGCTTTGCATATTATCTCACACTTATATTTAATTAATTAGAGAAAAAGGCTACTGTCACCCTTCTTTATGTTTTATTGCAGAAAACAGGTTTTGGGACTATTTTACACCAAATAGAGCAAAAATCGGGTCAATTGGATAAGCGACGCTCATCGACTAAGGCTCTGTTACCGCCCGTATTGGCTAATACGGACCCAGCCGAATACGGACCAGGAGATAGCGCGATACGCATTAAACCCTTCAGCGACATGGTCTCAATACGGACCGTATCAGCCAATACGGTCCGTAACCAAGGCGCCTTTTGGGGAATAACTGCTAGCTGTATCCAGATCAGTTTTCTTGGCTTCCACTCAACTCCAGACGTCCCTTCACTCCTATATAAGCACCCTAGACAGAATTGTTTAGTATCTTTGTAATTTGGGTTAGATTTAATTAAGTGAGAAAGAGATGAGTGATTGTAACCATGCCGTTCCGCGGCTAAGTTCCTTTCTTAGGGGCTAGGCTGTAAACCTTGTTACTCATGATGCTTTGATATATATATTTTCTGTTAATTATGATTTCTTGTTATTTAATCGAAATATTTTTGTGATTTATTATCCCTTCATCTAAATTCGATGATCTAGTTTAATCTATTAGGGTAGTGACAGTTCTTTAATAATAAGAGAAACTATGTTGCACGAGTTAGCCTCGTTGGGATTTATTATATTTATGTGAAGAAAACCTTAGCGGGGAAACTATAAATTGGAACAACAAAACGCGAACCAGGTTCTATCATTTGCGTAAGATAAATTGCAGTGATCTGTGTAGTAACTTGTGTATTTAAGAGATCAGTCATTTGCGTAAGATAACTCGCAGTGTCCTATGTAGAATCTCGATGAAAGATCTGTCATACTTGCGTAAATAACTCGCAGTGACCTATGTGGTGTCTTTCATAAAATAATAACAGAAAATCAGACCCGACAGAAGTATATTATCAAAGTAGATTGAGTAGCAATGGTGTGTCGAAACCCTAGGAATTCTCATCTCTATCTTTATTTTAATTACTTTTAATTGTTTCCAAATTTACATTGATCACAACTTTAACCCTCAATTTTCAGATTTCATCTAGCCTTTCGAAAGATTGTGATTTGATCGCTCGAGACTCTGAACCAATTATTCCCTGTGGATCGAGCTCGAATATACTACTCGATAGGATTGTGCGCTTGCAGTCCGAACTGATAGCATTTCTGAGTTTATAAATTTTAAAAGAAACATCGCTCTCTTTTGAGTGATCAGTAGAATTAAGCAAAGTTAATCTACTTCCTAATGATAACAATCTACCCTTCTAGTTTTGTAATTTTTTATCAAATTTTTCAACAGAAAATCTTTAACAGTCAATTTTTTTGTATGTAAAGGGAGACCTAAATATTTGAATGGGAAGCTCCCTTTCTTACATCCAAAAAGATCAGTTAAAACTGACTGTTTATCAGATTTAATATTGATGGAAAAGAGTTCAAATTTAGATAAATTAATTCTAATACCAGACATTACATCAAATTCTCTCATAGTCCACCAGATTTTTTCTACATTATCCTGTTCTGCTAAGACAAACAAAATTGTGTCATCAACATAGCGGCAGTTAGTGACTACCTCTCCCCGATGACATTTGGGTCCAATACTAACAATCAAACAAGATTGTCTACCTTTTTGAAACATTTTACTTGAAAGTATGCAGCTAAAATATAAAGGAAAGGAGATAATATATCTCCTTGTCTCACTCCCCTTTTACAAGAAAAGAAAGGTGTAAGGTGGCCATTAACATTAGTACAGGATTGGGAGCTTTTCAGCCATTGTTGTATCCATTGAATCCATCTCACCCCAAAGTTTCTACTAGACATACATTCAAGGAGATAGTCCTAATTATTTTATCATAGGTTTTTTGAAAGTCTATTTTAATGACTACCCTTTTCTGTTTATGTATCAAAGCATGGTAAATGATCTCCTGACTAAGGACCACATTGTCTAAAATAAATCTGCCATGTATGAAAACAGCTTGTGTAGAATCAATTATTCTAGGCATTATAGAATCTGACCCATTAGTCAACATTTTAGACAGGATTTTGAAGCTACAATTCACTAAACTGATAGGTCTATATTGTTTAATTTGAGTAGTATCATGTTCCTTTGGGATAAGACAAATGACAGACTTATTGATGTGAGAAAGGTCAACTGGTAACACATAATAAGTAAGTCTTGTTTTATCAAATCCCAAAAGAATTGATAGAATTTGAAAAAAAAAAAAGCCATTTGGACCTGGAGCACCATTAGGGTTAGAATCAAAGATAGTTTTTTTCAATTATGTTTCAGTAAATGGCTGTTCAAGTAATTGTTGTTCCAGCAAAGATATTTATCCTCCTGGTCCCAAAAGAAGGGATCAAAAGATCCATATTTAACACCTGAAATTCCTAGAAGATCTTTATAATACGAGCTAGCATGTCTTTGTATCTCTTCCAGACTCTGAAAGGTTCTATTCCCCTCAACCAATTTTGAAATTTGACTTTTTTTGCTTTCTATGAGAAACTACCCTATGGAAAATTTGGTGTTTTGATCTCCCTCTTCCAACCAGATTTGTTTTGATCTTAATTTCCATTGTTCTTCCTCTGATTGATAGATTTGATCCAAAATAAGTTTTATATGTGTCCATTCCTCAAGTTCTGATTGAGTCAAAGCCCATTGATCTTTTAATAACTCTAATTCATACAAGGTTTTTAAGGTTGCTTGTTTTTGTTTTTTCTTAGCCCATAATAATTTTTTGCCCATCCTTTAATTTTTCTTTTTAAGTTGTTGAGTTAATTTTTCCACTATAAGGCTATCTCCTTGTTTGAGAGTATAGGCATTTCAGCCAACTATTTTTCAATCAATTGGACAAAACCAGGTCCTTAACCCACTCAGGATCAAATCTAAAAGAATGGGAAGGTTGAATAGAAGGAGGAGTAAGTTGGACCAGAAGGGGGCAATGGTCAAAACCAAAAGAGCTAAGAGAAGAGATAATGCTAAGAGGAAAATGATCTTCCCATTCTGGAGAGACAAAAATTATATCCAGTAAAGCAAATTGTCTACCATTGTTCCAAGTAAATTTCCTATCTTGCAATTTCAATTCAAGTAATTGTTGAAATTGGATGAACATATTAAACTCTTTGTTAATCCTGCAATCAAAATTAGGCCCTGATCTCTCTTCTCTATATCTAATAGCATTGAAATCCCCAGCTATAATCCAGGGATGGATACTAAAATCTCTACAATTATCTAATTCCTCCTAGATAGCTGGTTTAAGATTTCTATTTATAGGAGCATATACAAAAGTAAGCATCCCAATCATTTGAGATTGATGGCATTTCAGAATTACAGTCAATGAATATTCTCCTTCTAAAGTATCTAATACTGAGAATTTACTACTAGCACAACCAATTAAATACCTCCGGATCTACCTCTTGAAGGAGTCCAATGCCAAATATCTAAATGACTAGAAAGGGTCTAAGATATCTATCTCAAAAAGAGGATTTTTTGGTTTCTTGAATAGTCACAATATCAACCTTATTATCCTTAAGCAAATCTATGAGAATTTGTTTTTTTCTAAAGGCTTCATGCCTCTAATGTTCCAATTTAGCAAATTCATTTAAAACAAAGGTACCCCTGTGAATCTTGGTCTAAAACCAAACAATAACCATCCTTATGGGATTTAAGAGTCTCAAAAGTTGTCTGAATAAATCTATCAAATTTGTAGTCTACATAAATCCTGGATAGCCTGAATAATATCATAACATTGCAAATCTTGTAGACTTAATCTAATATTATAAGCTCTAAACAGCTCAACAATCTCTGCAACAGTAAGTCTATTATATGGATAACTAGTGAGTAAGGTATACAATTGCCAGAGCTCCTAAAATTGTATTTGCTCTGCACTCTTGCTTGACCTTTAGTCATGGCTAGTAACAGCTTCCTCTCCCATAGACTTTGTCATAACACTTCTTCTTAAGGTATTAATATTGAAACTCCTTTTCTTCTTTTTAATAGGTGTAGCCTCTTCAACCACAGGTGTTGGTAAAGCCAAGACTGCACTACCTAACACATGGGAAACATGAATGTTTAGCTCTGCTGCTGTAGCATCCATTTCAGGGTGTATAAACTGGTTCATCAGAAGACTGAAAACTTCAAGCACAGTGTTGGAATCCCCCTGTGTGTGGATTTCAAGTAGACTCTCTTCCTCTCCAACTACCAGAGTAAAGGAGGGAATAAAGTTAACATCAATGTTGCTCTTTGAGAGATCAATCTTTATGACACCTGATAATTTGGGTTTAGGTAGGGAGGGGGAAGTCTGAAATGATCTCCTGAATAGGTTGAGATGGAGGGGGGATAATCTCCACTGAGTCAGAATCAGACTGAGTTGGAAGGTGCTCAGTATTGAGGGGGTTATGTAGAGATGGAAGAGAGACATGAGACCCAGATTGAGACTCAAAGGCAGTGTGAACTGAAACACTGTGTGATTGGCCAGTTGCTATAGCCTCTGAAGTGTGATATTTTGCTTGACGAGGTAATTCTGGAGGAGGTACTACTGAATTGGGAGGATATTGAGTTGGGGAGAGGGTCTGATATGAAATCTTCAAGGTCAGAGGGAGCCAGATTAACTGGGAGATAATGAGAAAGAGATTGAACTGGTTCCATGACAGGAGCTGTAGTGGCTGGGGTATGATAGGAGAAGGTTTCTCAAAACCAAGGGGTATTGCAGGAACTGTTTCATCATTGGGTTTGTGAGAAGGTTCCCCATAACCAGAAGGGAGCCAAGGAGTGTCTTCCACCTTACTAGAACCATGAGAGATCCTCCTCATCTGAATCAGAGTCTTCATTCTTTACTAGAGCAGGAACCTTGTCCTTGTCTTTTCCAATATAAGCTATATGCTTCTTAGCAGGACCAGAACCTCCTTATTGTATTTCTATCCCTTTTTCTTTAACTTTGACACTAGTACCACCTGGAGGTTTAGAAGGAGCTCCAAAACCAGTATTACCAGAGGATCTAGTACCACTTTCTTGCCTGATGTCCCAGAAGTAGGACCACCAGAATGAGAGCCTCCATCTTGGGACCTGGACCCTGAGACCCTCCTCCTTTAGGTTTGTTACCTTTTTTGTCAATCGGAATCCATTTTTGAGTTGGACCCAGGTCCTTGACTAGTTCAAAAGTAATTTCAAATCGAGAAGTGTAACCAATGGGGTCTGTATACAGGATCCATTTGCTAGGTGGAATCAACTGAGGGTCACAAAGTCCCAATCGCACTCTTGCACTACGAAATTCATCTATGCTATCAGTTTCTGGAGCCAATTCAAAGAACACTGTCTCATACGGTTGAAACAACACCTCAAAATCAATCCAATTCTAGATTGTTTGGGAAAAACCACGTACCTTACACTAGATGAAAAGCAGTTTAAGTCCCTCAATGTAACCCAGATCCCACAAGGAAACCGGGAAGGTGACATTATCCAGCCATCCTTGGTGCAGGGCTTCAATTAGAAATAGAGTATCATCAAAAGTGCAAACTCTCCAGTCATACATATTGTGGTGATGGTACAACGCCTCCATAATTCTCTCTTTTTCCAGTTGTCAATGTCTTCTAACAGAAAAATTTGTCGAAAGTGTTGTTCCAGTTTGATACTGGTCGGAGTAGCTCTAAAATTGGGAATTCGAAGTTTTAAGGCCAGTTCATGCTGCATCTTGTCTGTGTTGGAGTGAACAGAGTTCAGAGGTGAAAAATGAGCACTGTTGATGGTCGGAGGGGGAGAAGGGATCTGTGAAGGCACCGATGGAGGTTTCTCCACCGGTTTCTTAATCGGGGGTTTATGAGGAGGTGGGAGATCAAGAATTGTTTTGCACCACTTCTACTTATGACCAAACTGATTGCAAAGAAAGCATAAAGGAGAATTACGACATTGGAATGCTACATGCCCTTTCTCTCCACATTTGTAGCAAACTGGTTTTCAAGGAGACGATGAAGCTCTCAAGGTCTCTAGTTTTTGTCGTACTCGTTCGAATCGAGTCCCTCCAGTGTGATGTTCCCCTTTTGCTCTCCAGTAACTGAATTTAGTCTTCTTCGCGTGATTCTCGCCTCTGTTCTTCAGCAGAGATGCTTTGTACGAATCTTCCAAATTCGATGGAATAGCAAGATTTACCGTGGCTTGCTGAGTGTGATCGGATGAAGAAACAGAAGCAAGCACCTCATCACATCGAGGGGAATAACGATTTGGTGCAGATTTCCCAGCTGTTGCAACATGCGATGTATCAATCTGAAGATCAGAAGCTAACTCACTAATCTGATCCGCATGACGCTTGTTCACAGAAGATCGAACATTTTTGTACCAATTAGTCAGAACTTTTTCAAGAGATGCAAGGGAATCGAAGCGGTTAGAGAAAGAAGGCGGGCGATTCATTTCTCTGATTTTGTCAGATTATTCAAATCTTTTTTTTGGAATTTCTATTTTTGCGATTTTTTTGGTTTTTCTGCTTTTCATTTTTTTTTTTTATCGCCTAAATTGCTTTTTTGATCGCCTCGCCCCGCTCCCCCTTGAACTCCTTTTTCGAGCAAAATCGTTTCCACATCCTTAGGAACTAGCTTGAGTGCAATACTCTATGGAACTTACGTAACAAATAGGAATGAGGTATTCTAAGTGATCGATATTCCATCCGTTCATTTTAAGACTTCTTAATTTCCTCTATTATACAAAAAGTATCAAAGTCAATATATATAGGTGATATTCTTACCGGCTAAAATGCTTCTAATTTGATATTTATATTGAATTAAGTTCAATACTTGTAATAGAATTAATGTGTATATGATTATTTTTACATTAAATAACTCGGAGACAAGCACATTTGATTAGTTCATTACTTAATAAATTAATTACTTCTTATATCTTGTGTTCAATTCATCTTATAGTTATATTTATAGTTTGTTCGTTTTGCTTAATTAATTCCCCAATTCTAACAAAAAAAATGATTTAACTAGTGTTATTTGTTTTATCATTTGATCAGTTTGTACTTTGTAACAATCAAACCGGCTAGATAATAAAAATTGCAGCATTTTTAGATTAATTCACACTGTACTTTGAAGAAAGAAATCACTTTATTTAACTATATATAGTCTATAGTCACAATCAAAATTTGAAAGAAAAAAAAAAAAAAAAATGACCGCGGGAGATGGTAAATTAAGCTGCCATTTATTTATATATATCACGGCCGGTGTGTATCATCACGTTATTTTTTATTTCAAGGTGTTTCTCACGTTATTCAACTTAAACAAGCTAACCACCCCTTCCTATATGGTGTAGAATTGGTCCCCCTTCTCTCTTTACCTACATATATAAGCACCTTAGTGGCCCCTTATTTCTGGCGAACACATACCTTGACACAACTAGTAAATCATTTTGAATCAATTTTGAGGCCAAGATGAAGAAACTTTTGTGTCTCTTCCTTGTACTATCCTGCTCTGTATCTCCCTTTGTGGGTGCAACAGTACAACCTTCCCAGTGGAAGGTTCCGGCAATATATGTCTTTGGTGACTCAACCGTTGATGTCGGCAACAATAATTATTTGACGACAACAACATCAAAGGCAAACTTCCCGCATTATGGCATCGATTTCCCTCACTCCACACCGACTGGACGGTTCAGCAATGGTTACAACGCAATTGATTTCATTGGTATGACACTTTACTGATGTGCTAGAAACCTCTTAATTTTACTTTCAATTAATTTTGAGCTTGCATTTAGGATTATTAATTTCATTTCATTTCAGAGGTCTCTTTCATAAATTAAGTGATCAAAAAAGAAAGTAGAAGCAGAGCTTGCATCTAGTATGTACTAATATTGTGTGTATAACCAAGCTAATTAGTGCTACCGTGCTAGCTTAGGGATATAATTTCATCCTAAAATGGTTGCTAATTATCGTTCGGAAAAAATTGTTGGTCTCATGCATGTTCATGATTCACCTTTTTTTCTTTAAAATTCATGAACGAATCTTTAAATTTACGGAGTTCATCCGTTTTTATATTATTTAAATATACGGATTCATAGCTACAGAGTAATATAATTTAGGAAGCTTAGGGATTTCCATCATTGATATATATATATATATAGGTTTTGCAAATAAAGCTGAAATTTTCATTGGCATTAATTATAAATATTGTTGACCATATTTAATTCTTGTGGGTAATTACCATATTCTAATATATATTTCAATAATTTAATGAAAACTATTTATTTAATTAATTTTTGTAGCAAGTCATATGGGTTTCAGGAGAAGCCCACCTCCTTGATCTCTTTCTCAATGATACCAACAACCATCAAATAGTCAAAGGACTAAGAGGTGTTAATTTTGCATCCGCTGGATCTGGTATTCTTGACTCAACAGTAAGCACGTTCTTTTTCTTAATTATATTATACTAGTCCTTTTATCTATTATTTACTAAAATTTATCAGAATATATATTATATAGCGTTAGGGATATTATAATAAATAGTACTTAATTAGTGCCAATCCATGTCAAGCTGTTATCATCTTTTCCCCACTAATTAATTATAAGAGCGTGTCAAAGTTGTCTGCTCTTGTCTTCATTCGATCTTGAGTGGATCAAATGGGAAGGTTTGGTTACAACTCACAGGTGTAATATTTTTGTGGTGCTGGTAGTTGGGTACGTGGAGGTATGAGTATACTTTTGTAAATATTCCATCTTTTAGCAAACTAGCTATGATTATGATTTATGAGAATGACATGGAAAAATTAATTTATCTTAATCAATCATCAAAATTAAGGAGCTTAATTTCTCTCATATATATTAAAAGAAAAAAAAAAATAACAATTTTTCTCAGGGAACTAACATTATTACGACGACTCAACAAGTGCTGTATTTTGAGGCGCTCAGGTCAAAGATGGCGGCTCAGCCAAATGCTGATCAAGTTGCTCTCAGGCTTTCTAAGTCTTTGTTTCTGATCAGCTCTGGTGGTAACGATGCTTTCGCCTTCGCCACGGCCAACAAATCGCCAAACAACACTGCCATTTTGCTCTTCTATAACACCGTCATATCCAAATATGAGAACCACATCAAGGTACTATTTCCTTTTCCTTTTCTTTTTTTTTTTTTAATATCTAACTCCATATTAGTAGTTTAAATTTGAACTCTGCAGTACCGTTTGATACACACACAAACACCGACACATGCACACATTTTAATAAACTTAAATTAGTCAAAAGAGAATAAGATAACAGTTAACACATGCATTAATTACCATGTTCATATCAGCGCTTCCTTCAAAACCAAACTTATTAATTAAACAATGCAACTTATATCTGTCTGTCTGTAGACTTTATACGGTTTGGGAGCGAGATATTTTGCAGTAATCAATGTGCCATCTATTGGGTGTGTGCCTTCTGCACGAGCACAGAACCCGACCGGTGGTTGTATCGACAGCATGAATCAATTGGCAAAGGGTCTAAATGATGCAGTTGCTGCCCTTTTCCTTAAGCTTTCCGTCGCACTGCCTGGCTTGGAGTACTCCATTGGGAACTCCTACGAGTTCTTATCAACCGTCATTTCAAAACCCCGTCTTTATGGTAAGTTACAACCTTTGTTACTACTTACTACTGTATTTAATTTCATGTTTTAGTACTTACAGTTAATTAGCAACACCTAATAATTAAATGCCTCCAAATTCAGAAGAATGTAAATTATTTTGCAAAATTTGTCAGGTAATTGCACCATATTGGATATATAATTGAATTCCTTGATTGATGATTAAAATATATAGTACAAACAGGAGAATTCTTAATTTGCATGAGTTTTAATTGAAGTCGATCGGTTTACCTTTAATTCTTCTAGCTAGAGGTAGTTGGTTCAACCGAGGTGCTATTATTGGTTCAATTGTGTATGTTAGATTCAGAATTCAGAATTCAGAATTCAGATAGATTTGGTATATAATATGTTTGACTACTATATGAAAGTACCTGTAGATACCAGAACCTTCTCCCTGTTTGAGTTATTGGCAAGTTATAATTATATATCCTATGCAACAATTTTTTTCTAAAAATCACATCAAGCCAGGTGAATTGATAGACACGGTAAAAATCAATTTTTTTTTTTTTTCAAAAATAGAGTTATTTGGACTTTTTTTTTTAGATATGGTAAAAATAAAAATTTCGGGAATAAATGACATGCCCAAAAGTTCCACAAGTTTCTCATTTAAAAAAAAAAATAAGATAGGAGTCAAGTCTCTAATCGTACCATGTGCCAGAATAGAAATCCTAACAACCATCTATCTTTTTTTTTTGTTTTATTCAATAATTGTCGTTATCCAGGGTTTGAAGAGGTGAAGAGTGCTTGCTGTGGAGGTGGGAAGTTCAATGCTGAGTATTGTACCCAAATGCTACATACTGCATGAAACGCAGCCGCTATGTTTTTTGGGATGATACGCATCCGTCCCAAGCAACCTCCAAATTAGCAGGTGCACTCTTCTATGACGGCCCGGCCCAGTTCGTTGGCCCAATTACTTTCAAGCAACTTGTGAAATCTGCCTACTAAGCCATTGTATACATGCTGATTCATACGAGTTGATTTTTTAAGAGCCTATTGTATACATGCTGTCAATTTAATTTATTTTATTTCTTGTTTAGTTTTCTCATTTATTTGTATTTACGATGTTGCACAAAGATTCATTAAATTGAAGCTAAATTGGCTGAATAAGTACTGATTTTTAATTGACGCTGATTTGCTGATTTTATTTTATAAAGAAGGAGTTTGTATTAGTTGTTTTTCTTTTACATGTGTGGATAGTTATTTCATGGTGATCTGTGAAACAAACTATAACATGCACATTGTCTAATTATACAAAAATATTAGCAATACACGAAGATACTACATGTATTGTTCAATTAAAGAAATTATACAGTAAAGGACATAAAACAAAACATATTTCACCAAAAAAAATTTCACACATGATCTCCAAAAGAATAATATTGTTAATATCACAAATTTGTTCAAGTGATAACCAGGCAGATTTATTCACCAAGGTACTACAATATTCGAAAAGCTGGTCCGTAATATTGGATTTGTCGACTTAAATATCTTGATTAATGTTGTCACGAGGAGGAGTTAAGATACATTATAATTTCCTTTACAATGGTTTTTCCCGCTGGTTTATCTTGGTAAAGTTGTAGTTGTGTATTTAAAAAATAATGTACTATTTTCCTTAATCTCTTAGGGGGTGTTCGGCAGCCCTTCTTAAGGAGTGGGGATTAAAAATGTAATCCTTACTAAGGAGCACTTGTTCGATGAGATAGTAAGATTAAAAATAGT
>JAJGRW010003304.1:0-132980 GCA_025461045.1 Carex parvula
TGTTTGAGTATTAATGTTTTCTTTTGGAATTATTTTGTTACGGCCTAGCTCACTCACCATGATTTAAAAAGCACATAAGATTAAATCCTTGCTCAAAATATAGTGACCATTATATCAAATTAAGCACTAAGATCTGATCATGAAGATGAGTATCTGAATTATATTTTAATTTGACTAGGAACATAATATAGGACTTCTTTTGAGAAAGAGTCGAATCATTAATTCTTTCCATAAATTGAAGCATTGCAAATTGAAAGTGAGGGCCCGCATCGGATAAAAAGATAAGTCATTGGATGACAATATTTATTGGGACACTAAACACTAAACCCTAAACCCCAAAAGAAAATCCTTTGAAAGTATATGTTTACTGGGACCAATTAAAAATAAATCACCAAATAATAACAATAAAGAGGCAATGCTGTCGCGTTGAATAATTTATATTGGCACAATACATTGATGAAAACATCAGCTTGGGTATTTGTTTTGGCGCAAATATTAAAGACATATGCGTGTAACTTAACTTTGTTTCATTAATATGAAATGGGCTTTTCGCCTTTTTTCAAAAAAAAAAAAATTGATGAAAAACAACATTGAGACAATTATAATCATGGCAAATAACCATGTATTATACTCTCAACGGAAACTTCTTTGCAAGATATATATATACTAATTAAAATCTCTGCACTACATGAGCTGCCATGAGGGACACTCACGATGTAAGTCGACTTGCTGAGTTACCACTTATGAGTACCCTCCGTGCAGCGGTCTCCCTCTGTGCGTTAAAATAAACAGCGGCAACAGGTTGGCCGAGGTCATTGTCATTGGCAAACTGGCGGGTGTTAAAGTGCACCCGAGCCAAAGGCGGGCCCACTGACTGCTGTTGCTTCTGCTTGAATAGCACAAAAACGAACCTGTGTATGCCTATGCTTGGTTTTG
Organism: Carex parvula; assembly: GCA_025461045.1. Taxonomy (NCBI): domain Eukaryota; kingdom Viridiplantae; phylum Streptophyta; class Magnoliopsida; order Poales; family Cyperaceae; genus Carex; species Carex parvula. The sequence continues at coordinate 937 of JAJGRW010003304.1, forward strand.
GGCTTTCATAGCTTACTAACACCCCCTTCCTGCTTTACAGTTTATGTATATAGACAAGTTACTAAATTAAGGGTGTCTTCTGTTAATAAGTTGTAAATAGTGAGTAAAGAAAGTGGAGTGGGACCCACCAAAGCTGGTATCAGTGGTGCCTGGAATGCCATTTTACTATGATGAGACACCTTTTATCCAAAATAACACTTTACTATGATACCACTTTTTGCTAGGAAAAGAAAAGAAACATTAATTTAGTTGTGTAAAGTTTTGTTTACCAATGGAGATGCTCCCTTAGATATGGGTCACTAGCTAGGACCTGGTACATCCGGGTCTGTCATAACCTATAATTAAGAAAATTATAATAAAGAGAGTAAAAAAAAAAAACACAATGAAAACAACCCAAAAAAATTATAAGATAACATCTAAGAGTAGGATCAGAGTTAAATTAATGCCATTTATTTTCTTCTTCCTGAGACCAGAAAACTTGGAATAGAAACACCAAAAGAAAATGTGCATACAAGAGTAAACAAAGATCTCATATATTCGCCTTGAACCTCGACCAGGGGCTTTTTAACGATAGCTGACGGATAGAGTTCGTGACCATTATAACTAATTTGTTGTTGTTGTAAGTGACAACCATCTTCATGCAAGGGATGAAGGGATCTAAACCTCTCCAATTACCCTTCCCACAACAAGTGGATCCAATGGCCTGCTAGACATGGTTATGAGCTAACAACTGCCAGATGTGTGTGTGTGTTTGGGTGGTACTTAATTTGTGAAAGAAATACAAGTACAAAGGTTCTACTTATAGAGCTCGTTGGTTGGGGGAGTCTCTGTTCAAAAAGAAAAAAGAACAAAAAGAATTTCGAATTAATGGCAAAGGCACTAATTTTGATCTGGTGCTTGTGGAAACTAGCTTTTTCCTTTTCTTTCAACAAATTAAGTGCCTTCTAAGGTTGTGTGGTGCTATTTTGAGAGCAAGATTTTGACTATTAAAAGCTTAGAGAAATTTTTATCTCTTTATAGCCAATTTGTCCTTGGATTATTTTTCTTATCTTTTCACAATAAATTCACAACGTGCTATTTAAGAAAGAAAGATACGAAATAATATATTGCATAAGATATAAGATTTATATACATCTTCAAAGAAAAGTACAAAGTTAGTTTTTTTCATCTATGACCCATCCTAATTAAATAACGCTTAAAGTTGTTTCCATTATTTGCTCTCTTCCAAAAATGTATACTTTGTGAGCTTAATTATACTTTTGTCAATGGAGTTGTAGAAAAATAAAAAATTAGAACAAGAATATGAAAGCTAAAATAAAGAAAATTAAGTACAACTTAGATAATTTGGAACTTAATTTTGGAGAATTTGATTATTTAGATGTATAAAACACTGAATTTATGAACTTTCAGTTTCTCTAAAGAAAAATATGTGTGTATAACAATTGGTCTCACTTAAATATAATATATTGAAAATTTTAAATAAATTTACTGATAATTAGCGTTCTGATTCTTCATTGAACTAGATTTCAATAAAATTTCTATAAATGTTTAAAATAAACATACAAACATAAAAAAACAAAACATATTGTTAAATTCTTATTGGGTATTTTATTTTTGCATTGTATAATATTTTTATAATTGTTTCCTTTTAAGGTGCATTAATTATTTCCTTTTCGGAACAAATTTTATCGACATATTATTTTGTGGTTTCCTTTTTGTGTTGTGCATTTATTGCACAAGATAAAATACAAAAATTTGAAGGACAAATTGGGTATAAAGTGATATCAGGTATCTTAGCTTTGGGTGAGGCTTTTGTCCAAACAGCTTTGGACAAAGCCTCATCCAAAGTCGGACCCAAACCGTTTGATCTGCGTCAAAATCCGTATGGACATTTAGATTCAAGGAGCCATTTAAATTTATTAAGTTTTAAATATATTTGCACGGATCTCAATGCAAATCGGACGTTTAACCTTGGCCTTGGATGAGACTTTGTCCAAAGCCCTTTGGACAAAATCCAATCCCCTTCGCTTTCAATAATTAAAATCGTGTTCTCAAAATAAGCACCGTCCTTAGAGACATGAGGATCAAAAAATTCCTATGTACTTTCTTTATTTTTACAAGATCCAAGAAATATTAATTTGAAACAAGCCACTTTTTAATGAGTATATTCCTACATCAAACTAAAATTTTATTTCATTTATTTAGTAATTCTGAATTGTTTGAACAAACAATTTCTGGTCAAACCCTCATCTCATAGTCAATATCTCTAACTATGCTATTATTAATTTAAAAAAAAAAAAACAGTTAAGAAGCCTAACAAAATTAATTAAGGATAGAATATTATTATCATTTGATTTGCGGAGGACTAAGTCAGCTGTAGTTAGTGTATTGAAAACACCCGGGGATCCAGGACCGGACTGGCCAACCCGTGCACCGGACCCGAACCGCCCCGCCCCGTGCACCAGACTCGTCCCGGACCAGGGTTAGGCAAGGGTCGGTCCGTGGACGGGCTGGTTTGACTTTTTTCCCACAGACCCATCTAAACCCGCCCTGTGTAGACACGTAGATCCATCCCGGACCGGACCCAGACCCGCTGGACACGAAATTTTACTGTAGCAATACGAAATTTTTGAATCCAACAGCTCCAATATTACTGTAGCAATCAGAATTTCCCTCCCCCAATTAAAAAATCCCTATAAATTTACCATCCTTCTCTCATTTTCACACCACTCTCATTATTCTCAATCTATTATTCTCTCAATCTCATATTCTCATATTCTCAATTTTTCATACTCTCATACTCTCATTATTTTTCTTGTTCCCAAATTTTAATTTAATTATTAGGAAAAAAATAGTTGCAAATTTATTTTATTCCGCAAAGGAGCAAGATTTAGTTGCAAATTTATTTCATCCCACAAAGGCGCAAGACTTTCCGCAAGATTTGAAGGTTCGATTTGTTTCATGTTATATTTATATTTTGTTAGATTAAAATATTAAATAGGTTAGATTTATTTAAAATTCGTTTCATTTTTTAAATGTGTTAGTTTTATTATAAGGTTAGATTAATTTTTAAAATAGCTTAAATATGTTAGATTTATTGTTAATTTTGTTAGATTTATTTTTAGAATAGGGTTAGATTTATTTTAAAACAGGTTAGATTTATTTTTGAATAGGTTAGATTTATTTTTGAAATATGTTAGATTTATTTTTGAATAGGTTAGATATATTTTTAAAATAGCCTAAATATGTTAGATTTAATTTTAAATAGGTTATATTTATTCTAAAATAGGTTATATTTATTTTAAAATTAGTTATATTATTTTTGAATTCGGATATTTTTTTTAATAGGTTAGATTTTTTTAAATATGTTAGATTTTTTTTGAATAGGTTAGATTTATTTTTAAATTGGTTAGATTTATTCTACATTAGGTTATATTTATTTTAAATTGGTTATATTTATTTTAAAATTGGTTAGATTTTTTTAAAATTGGTTAGATTTATTTTTGAATATGTTAGATTTATTTTTGAAATATGTTAGATTTATTTATAAATAGGTTAGATTTATTTTAAAATTGGTTAGATTTATTTTTAAATTCGGTTGGATTTATTTTTCAATTCGATTTTATTTTTAAGTTAGATTTAATTTTAAATAGGTTATATTTATTCGAAAACAACCATCCATCTCGATTCTCTTCCCGTCTGAATTCAGATCCACTACAGTAACTCAAATTTATATTTAAATCGAACCGTTCGATAATAATAGATTGGCTCGAATTATGATCCAACGGACGATCTAAAATAAACATTTGGGTTACTTTAGAGGATTGGGACCGCTTCTAGTCTTCGGTCTCCAAACTTACAATTGCAGCGCATCACCTGTCTTCCCCTCTCCTTCTTCACTTGTTCTCTTTTCCCGCCTCATCCTCAGCCTCTACATATAAAATGCCTACCCCATTTCCTAGGATTCATTCAATCTCTTCTTTCCCTTCTTTCCCTTCTTTCCTTTCTTCAATTTCAACACAAAAAAACACACAGAGGGAATCAAACAAATCAAACAAACCCTAGCTAGCAAGATAATTACAAGGGAACGAATTATAAGGAACAAATGGATTCGAGCAGTTCGTTTAGGCTGCCAAGCCTACGCCAGAACAGCTCTTCAATCTTTCAACGAGCTGGAAGTGCATCAATGTTCGGCCGGGGGACCTCCGATGTCTTCTCCAATGCGTCCTCGAGAAGAAGACGACGAGGAGTCGCTCAAGTGGGCTGCATTGGAGAAGCTTCCCACTTACAACCGCATGAAGAAGGGTTTTTCTCGATGGAGGTGTCGGTAAAGAGATCAACATAGACAGTCTTGGAATCACTGAGAAGCACCAACTCATTCAACGGCTCGTGCGTGTTGCCGAGGAGGATAATGAACGCTTCTTGCTCAAGTTGAAACAGAGGATCGACCGGTAAGTGTGCCGCTCACAAACTGTTCGACAAAATGTTCCTTAGAGCAAAATGTTCTTTTCATTTTTAAATTTATCATATTATTTGTTTTTTCAGTGTCGGGCTCGATTTTCCAACAATTGAGGTTCGTTATGAGAATTTGAATATTGAAGCATTAGCCCATGTCGGAAGCAGGGGATTGCCAACATTTATCAATGCTACCATTAATTCTCTCGAGGTAATTTTCTACTTTGGTCCACCAACTTTTTACTAATTATTCATGTTTAACAAATACAGTGGATCTAATGGCCTTGCAATCTTTTGTTTTTTAATTGTAGTCTATGTTGAATGCTCTTCACTTACTGCCGAGCAAGAAAATGCCTCATAATATTCTTCATGATGTCAGTGGAATTATCAAGCCTAAGAGGTACTATACTATAATATTCCCACCCCAGAGGGGCTTCTATTGCATATATAAATTCTTTTTGTTGATTTGTTGGTTACTTAATAAATTATAAATTTTAAAAATTCCAGGATGACATTGTTACTCGGACCACCCGGCTCAGGAAAAACATCCACTGCTTCTGGCCTTGGCCTGGAAAACTAGACTCTGAACTAAAGGTTACTGGTAAGGTTACATTCAATGGACATGGCATGAATGAGTTTGTGGCACAGAGAACAGGCAGCATATATAAGTCAACATGATTTGCACATAGCTGAGATGACAGTACGAGAAACCCTAGCCTTCTCAGCCCGGGTCCAGGGTGTTGGTACCAGATACGGTATAAAAATTTATCAGAAAGCTAGATCTAATTTTTTATTTTTTGTCAATATATTGTATAATGAATTCTAATTAGTATGTACTTGAAAATGTGTGTAGATATGTTATCTGAGCTTTCTAGGAGAGAGAAAGCTTCAAATATCAAGCCTGATGCTGATGTTGATGTGTATATGAAGGTATTAATTGCTCAATTGGTTACCACTTTAAAAAAAAAACAAAAGCTCAATTTCATTAATTTTTTTTTTTTAATTCCAGGCAGTATCAACCGGAGGCCAAGAAACGAGCATAATTACTGACTATGTGCTCAAGGTACAAATCACATCCATCATCTTAATATAATTTACGAAAGCACCTCTTTCTCTATGTTTCTTTACTTAATTTTTTCTTGAATTTTGCAGATTTTGGGTTTAGATATATGTGCCGATACCACTGTAGGAGATGAGATGCTTAGAGGTATTTCTGGAGGACAAAGAAAGCGTGTCACGACAGGTGAGATGATTGTGGGACCCACAACAGCGTTATTCATGGATGAAATCTCAACTGGGTTGGACAGCTCAACCACATTTCAAATAGTAAGGTCTTTGAAGCAAATCACTAGCATTTTGGGGCAAACAACCGTAATTTCACTACTACAACCAGCACCCGAGACGTTTGACCTGTTTGATGACATCATCCTCCTATCCGATGGCCATGTCGTGTACCACGGGCCCCGTCAGCATATCCTTGAATTTTTTGAATCCATGGGGTTAAGTGCCCACAAAGGAAAGGTGTTGCCGATTTCCTACAAGAGGTAAACTGAAAAAAGAATTCTCAAAATTTACTTGCTTTAAAGTCATGACATTAAAAAAAAAAAACTTATTATATGTAACCTTTGATGGTTTAGGTGACATCTCGAAAAGACCAGCAGCAGTACTGGCAGGGACACAGGCCATACCAATACGTACCAGTACGTGAATTTGCAGAGGCTTTCAAGTCATTCCATGTTGGTGAGAGGCTCAGAGCAGAGTTAGCTGTACCGTTTGACAAGTCAAGTAGCCACCCTGCCGCACTAACCACTTCTAAATATGGCATAAGCAAGATGGAACTACTAAAGGCATTGACCTCGAGGGAATTTCTCCTCATGAAACGCAACTCGTTTGTGTACATTTTCAGAGCATTTCAGTTAATGGTGACAACTTTAATAGCAATGACTCTGTTTTTTCGCACACGTATGCATCATAACACTACAAATGATGGCACTGTCTACTTGGGTGCACTGTTCTTCGCCATGTCTACACACATGTTTAACGGCTTCTCTGAGATGGCATTGACATGCATAAAACTGCCTGTGTTTTTCAAACAACGTGACTATCTCTTTTTCCCGGCTTGGGCTTACACGATCCCGTCTTGGATTTTGAAGATACCTATCTCTTTTGTTGAGGTCTCTGTTACCATCTTCTTGAACTACTATGTCATTGGGTTTGATCCTAATGTGGGAAGGTTCTTCAAGCAGTATTTGCTACTAATGTTGGTGAATCAGATGGCATCTGGCATGTTTAGGTTCATGGCATCACTAGGCCGGGACACTGTTGTAGCTAATACTTTGGCTTCATTTGCTTTGGTGGTTACACTAGTTTTGAGTGGCTTTGTCCTTTCTCATGGTATATTTCTTATCTTTTCTCATATAATTAGTTTTCAAGAGATGGTTCATTTATGTCTAACTGCTTAAAATTGAAAATGGATGTAGATAAAATAAGGGCTTGGTGGATTTGGGGCTACTGGATCTCACCCCTTATGTACGCGATGAATGCTTTGAGTATCAATGAATTCTTGGGACACAAATGGAAACATGTAAGCTAACATTTCCTTTTGCTTGTTTCATACAATTTCAACTTGTTTATCAAATGTCTTATAACTTTGTTTTTTCTTTTTCTTTTTTTTAGTATGCTGAAGGAGCCACAGAATATCTTGGAATTCAAGTGTTGAAAAACCGTGGCTTGCCGACTGAGGCAAAATGGTATTGGATCGGTGTAGGTGCTTTGATTGGATTCGTTATCATATTCAATTTCTTCTTCACTGTGGCCTTGAGCTATCTCAAACGTAAGTGCTAGCATTTGTTAATGTTGTTGATTTACAGTTTCAACCCTCCATTTTTGTCAAATGGTGCTAAACCAACTATTTTTCGTAAATTTATACAGCGGCTGGGAAGGCTCAGCAAAGTCTTTCAGAAGAGGAATTGAAGGAGAAGCACACAAATGTAACTGGAGAGGTACTTGATGGACCAAGAGCAGGAGAAATGTCTGAGATTATATCTGCATCGAATTCGGACTTGAATCAGAACCAGAAAGGAATGGTTCTTCCTTTTGCACCACTCTCTGTTGCCTTTGACAATATGAAATACTCTGTCGATATGCCAGCGGTAAATGTTTTACCTTGATATATAGTGTACTTGAGACAAACTCAAGCAATTTTTTTGACCTGTTCTCATAATTCTTTTTTGGTTTTATTGATTAAAGGAAATGAAAACACAAGGAGTAGAACAAGATAGACTACTGCTACTAAAAGGAGTTAGCGGATCCTTCAGGCCAGGTGTTCTGACTGCCTTAATGGGTGTTAGCGGAGCGGGCAAGACCACACTAATGGATGTTTTAGCTGGTAGAAAAACCGGTGGGTACATCGAGGGAGAAATCTCCATCTCAGGTTACCCGAAGAAACAGGAGACTTTCGCAAGAGTTTCAGGATACTGTGAACAGAATGATATACATTCACCAAATTTGACCGTTTATGAGTCTCTTGTTTACTCTGCATGGCTTAGACTACCTCATGATGTTGATTCTAACACTAAAAAGGTACACATTTTTTATAAAACTATATTCAACTTCCATATAACTTGTTGGTTTATGTTCTAAATACTTTTGTTTAAAAAATGTATAGATGTTCATTGAGGAGGTGATGGAGTTAGTGGAACTAAAACCGCTTAGAAATTCACTAGTTGGGTTACCGGGTGTAAACGGTCTGTCAACAGAGCAGAGGAAAAGGCTAACCATAGCTGTTGAGCTAGTTGCTAATCCATCAATTATTTTCATGGATGAACCGACTTCTGGTCTTGATGCTAGAGCTGCTGCAATTGTTATGAGAGCCGTTAGAAATACTGTTAATACGGGACGAACTGTTGTTTGTACCATTCACCAGCCAAGCATTGATATCTTTGAGGCTTTCGATGAGGTGAGAAACATCAATTATTTGCTTATTATTTTTGTGTGTGCTTTAATTGACATTCATTGCAGGAGATTCTTATCTTATTTGCTCTTTTCTATCTAAATGCAGTTGTTCCTGATGAAGAGAGGTGGTGAAGAGATTTATGTTGGCCCATTAGGTCACCAATCCAAAGACTTAATCAGTTACTTCGAGGTAGGCTAATCTGAATAAAAAATTATATAAGGTCATTTTCATAATTTTATTGGTCTAAAATCAGAAAAGAGATATTAATTGTTTTGTTTTTATCTTTTTAGTCAATTCCTGGAGTTAGTAAGATAAAGGATGGATACAATCCTGCTACATGGATGTTGGAAGTGTCGACAATTGCACAAGAGGAAGTTTTGGGGATCGATTTTGCAGAGACTTATCGGAATTCTGAACTCTACAAGTAAGTTATATTCATAAATAATTACCTTATAACAAATTACTCATATTTTATAAATAATTAACTGATATAACTAACTAAATATACAGGAGTAACAAGGAAATCATAAAGGAATTAAGCAAGCCACCTCCTGGGACAAGCGACCTCCATTTTCCAACCCAATACTCGCAATCTTTCGTGACACAATGCAAGGCGTGTCTCTGGAAACAACATTTGTCTTATTGGAGAAATCCTCCTTATACTGTCATTCGTTTCTTCTTCTCTATACTTATCGCTCTCATGTTTGGCACAATATTTTGGCGCCTCGGAGGCAAAAGGAACACTCAACAGGACTTGTTCAATGCAATGGGATCAATGTATGCTGCTGTGCTATTTATGGGTATCTCTTATTCTATGTCAGTCCAACCAGTCGTGGCCATTGAGCGATCTGTGTTTTATCGGGAAAGAGCTGCCGGAATGTACTCTGCTCTTCCCTATGCGTTTGGACAGGTAGGTATCTTCTTTCTTTCTTTATTATAACAAAATATAACAAGTTAAATAGGAGAACAAAAACAAAAAATAAAACTAACTGTTCTTTGTGCAACATATTCAGGTGACAATCGAGCTGCCATATGTGCTGGTACAATCGGTACTTTACGGAGTAATTGTGTACTCTATGATGAACTTTCAGTGGACAGCAGCTAAATTCTTCTGGTATCTATTCTATATGTACTTCACGCTTCTTTACTTCACATATTACGGGATGCTTTGTGTCGGCTTGACTCCTAGTTACAACATCGCTGCCATCGTTTCTGCGGCATTTTACGGCATTTGGAATGTCTTCTCCGGATTTATCATCGCCCGACCCGTAAGTTCTTTTGATAAATTCTACTATCTGCTCACTAAAAATCTCAACATTTTCATTGTTAAAAAAATGACCAAATTGCCCTTTCATTTGCAGAGCATGCCAGTATGGTGGAGTTGGTACTATTGGGCCTGCCCTGTCTCATGGACGCTATACGGGTTGGTCACATCACAATTCGGAGACATAGATGACCCGCTTCAAGGATCAAATGAAACAGTGAGAGAGTTTTTGAAGAGTTATTTTGGATTCCATCACGATTTTCTACCGGTGGTTGCAGTTATGGTAGTTGGATTTGCAGCTCTGTTCGCTGTCCTCTTCGGTGTTTCCATCAAAGTGCTCAACTTCCAAAAAAGATAGATATAATTTCTTCTTAGATGAGATTAGTGATTTCTTATTCAAAAAAATAGATTTAAGTTTATAAATCTGGAGTATATAAAAGTTTTTGTTGTATTTTTTTTTTTCTCTTCTGTAGTTCTTTGTATAGGATAAGTTCACCAATTCACCATATATACTGTAATTTGTAAGATTCAAACTATCTTTAAAATTGTTTTATTCTATTAATAATAAAGTCGATATTCCATAATTTGAAATTGTTCTTAGATCTATTTGAAATTGTTACATGTATGTAAATAAAAAATGATGGAAATATTTTTGTTCATATTAATTAAAATAAGGTATGTTTCAAGTTGAAAAGGAGAACGCTGAAAAGGGATAAAAGTGATAGCTTTTTTTTTTTGCTGCGTGCGATTAGGAAACCAAAAGCGTTCAATTGAAAATGAAACGGCCATCAGCTAATTTTTAAATTTTACTTGTAAGCCCTTAAAATTTATTATTTTATATACATTGACTAATACATATAAAAAAAATCAGTTAATTTTTCATATTATCTAATAAAATATTTTTAACATTTTAAAGGTGACTTAGGACCTCGAGCATGAATAAAGATCTGCACATGTATACGAACGAATCACAACTTGGACACATCATTTTTATTTGACAATTATACAAATTATATTTCCCACTTTATATGCATGTAAATCAACAGCCTGCACCATCATCTTTATTTGACAATCATACAAATTAAATATTACACTTTATATGCATGTAAATCAACAACATGCATCATCAATGCATCATCAATACCAAATCAGTTGATCATTATATCTTAAGATTTTAACAGTTCGGGTGTCGAACAATGTTGCATTTAGTTGGCAATTTTCTGACTTGATTGACATTACACAACAACAAAGTAGGCACTTATCGCGAGGGAACTCCGTCGCAAAAAGTATCGTTGCGAAAAGTAGGCACTTATTGCGAGGCACTTTTTGCGAGAGAGTACCGTCATAACTGTGCTTTTTCTTTTCGCAACGGTACTTTTCGCGACGGAGTTCCCTCGCGATAAGTGCCTACTTTTTGTAGTGTTAACTCCCAATTGACGAATCAAAACAGAGTGTTTGTAAAAACAAAAGCATTGTAGATTGGCCTTTCTTACGGCTCTGCAACAGTTAGGTGTTGGTCGTGGCGGAATGAAGCCTCTCACATATGGCAAACAAGCAGTGATGTCATTGTTGTTCATTCCACACAAGCTTAAAGCTAATACCATACCATTATTTGCCGCAAAATGTAACAATAACATTGATAGAAAAGCCAGCTTGAGAGATGGTTGAAACTCCATATTGTATATTCAAAATTTTCGAATTGAATTATGCTAGAACGTCTTAGGTTTGAAATTTTGGAATGAATAATATGAGTTTATATATCCTACAAATATTGGATACATGGTGGTTGTACTGTTGTGATTTTCTTAAAAGTTGATAATTGCAATTTGTAGATTTGTTGGGCGAGCATAACTAATTTTGTTGAGAAAATGATAAAGACAAGGTTTCATCTTTAATTAATGCACGTAGTTAATTTTAGTTACAAATTATTTTAGTTCAAAATAATAGCAAGGATTAAGTTTTCCAAATTTAGAAGAGCATATTGTTCTGGATTTGTTAATTAGTTGTTTTACATCAGATATATATTTTAATAATAAAGTAAGTTTGAAAATTTTGAGATTACATAAAATTCTTCCTTTTTTTGTAACGAAATGATATATCCGTCTCCTTCAGTCTTGGGAGAAAGCAATGCAGAGGTTTTGTTGTAACGACAAGGTGCAGAGAAAGTGATTGTTGAAGATAAAAATACAATAAACTATTGTTTATCATAAACTATTGTTTCGCATCATATATGATCAATACAAAAGAACTATAAAATCAATGTTTTACATTTTTCTATTATATAATGAAATATTTGGACTACAAGCAACAGTCAATTTTTCTGGTTAAAAATTGTAAAAATGATTGGTCTTCTATGAATCTAGTTTGAAAGTTCTACATAATTATTAGTGTAACATCCGGTAATTTTAACTATCTATTTAAAATTATTTTAGGACTTATTTGTGAATCCAAAATACCTGAGGGTTCAATTTGTAAATATTCACATAAAAAAAAAAGAATGCCAACGTGGCACCCCTTTGCCACGCGGCTCATTGCATGTAAAATCCCCGACCTCCTTGTTCATTTTCATTTGATCCGTAACTCTCTTTTTTAATTAATTCATGAGATATCAGAAAAAAAAAAGAAAGAAAGAGGGGACCAATCCAGAAAATTCCCATCCCTTCTCTCCCAGCGACTTCTGGATTTTTCACTCCGCTCACCTCTCTGTGTATAGCGCACGCAGCGAACCCCGCCAAAACCCTGTCGTCGATTTCCCCCTACCCGCTCCACCTCATCTTCGCCTACCAAATCGCCTCCATCGTCGCACCTCTCTCGCGCTAAGTCAAGTCCACCCATGTAATTATCGGAAATCGAATAAAGAAACCCAAAATTAAAGGACAATAGAGAGAAAATAGAGAAGAGAAAAGAGGTGAGAAAGAAGTGGCATCGGTAGCTTGACGTGGCCGGGAAATGAGGAAGACCGAGAAGAAGGATAGTTGTTGGGTTGATTGATTGATTGATGGCGTTCTTGGGGCAGCCTCGAGCAACTCGATAGGCTTGATTCGGAACAGAGAGCGACTTCTAGCCCGATCGTGCCCAACGTTAACAGGTGCGGATTTCGAGTTATTCCTAGCTCCTTCTAACTTGTTTAATTGTTGTTGTAAGCTCGTGGGTTTCTTTGCTTGCTTTTGATCGCATATTGATTTCTTGATGATTGTGATTTAATTGAGCGATTATTGTACCATCACTGGTACGGGTCTGGTGTATTGCTGCACACCAGCTGTTCGGTGAAATGCCTAAGAGAAGTAAATTACTGGTACGGGTCTGGTGTGTTGCTGCACATCAGCTGTTTGGTGAAATGCCTAAGAGAAGTAAATTGTTGGTAATCTTAAGGTTAATATATGGTAGTGGTTTGGAGTTACATGGTGTACAACTATTTTATATAATTTAATTATGGAACAGACCACAACTTCTATATTCTCAAATTGATACATGCATGACACAAAAGATGACAGGAGCCTTGATATCAATATAAAATATCCACTTCACATGAACTGAACCATAAAATTTATATAATAAATTGAGACGGTAATGAGTGAACTATGTAATAATTAGACCCATTGAATTGTGAATCAAAACGAGGTACATGATGACATACATTAGACAAGTAAATTTTGTAAGTGTAAATATGCCTTAGTGAAATGTCGTATTATATATTGAAATTTGCATGTCCTGATTGCACGAGATTATTTGTTTGATTAGTGTAGCTTGCTTGTTGCTCAGTTGCCAATTGTTTGTAGTTAAAGTCTTGAAGTTGGTATTCTTATTGCATAAACGAGTTGCATGACATACGCTTGCATCATGAACTGAACCATATTTCTGTTTGCATGAAATTAACTTGTATGCATGGTACAAGGCATTAGTTGTACTAGAGACTGTGAAATACATGACATAAGATATGAGCTGATTAACCTTTGCATAATATAATTGCATACATGAAACAAAGCACGATATGAACCATGAACTTGTATATTAGCATAGTCTTGAAGTGAACCATGGGTATACTTGAGCATAACATATAAACATGTGCGCATTTGAATGAATATTATAGTTGGATATTTGATTGGTCATGTAGGCGCTGTCTTTTCGCGGTAGCGCATGACCGTGGTCATATTTGTACTTGATTGAAACTTGGAAAACTGACCGATCATGTAGGTGCTGTCTTTTCGTGGTAGCGCATGACCGGGTTCGTGTATTGATTGAATATTAAACTTGGAAACTTGACCGGTCATGTAGGCGCTGTATTCATGGTAAGCGCGTAATTTCTGTTATGTAGGCGCCGTTAATTCGTGGAAGCGCATAACAGAAATTTCGTAGGCGTCGTATTCGTGGTAGCGCGTGATCCAGTTATGTAGGAGCCGTTGATTCGTGGAAGCGCATACCTGAAGGCACGTAGGCGCCGTATTCGTGGTAAGCGCACAATTTCAGGTTATGCGCATAACATAAATTGTGTAGGCACTGTATTCGTGGTAGCGCATGACCCGTAGTCAGATAAGTGTTGAATCTGGATCGCAAGATAGAAATGCTAAAAGAATTGTTTACTAGAACATTTGTGCATTCAATAAGATTCATGAGCATTTGAGTATTTGATATGATATGTTAGCATTTCATACATGTTTGAATTTATAATTAATTTACTTGCGTGAGCATTGCACTTTGGAGTTTATAGAAATTTTATGTTATCATAAGCATAACTTAGTTAATGAAATGTCATAGGTAAACTTATTTTTGGGTTACTTCGTAAGGTTCTAACTTTGGTCTACATTCATTCATGCTAGCAGTTTACTATTGATTTTTGAATTATCTCTTCAGCTTGATGATCAATGTTGCTCTTTTATAATTATGCTCGGTGTTGGTTTGGTTTAGTTGGTTGGGTCTTAGAATAACTCGACTGGAACTGAATACCGCACTTAGAGATTTTCAATCTCTAATATTTTTCCACTGCGGTGGGTTCCAGGTACAAAGCGTAAGACACGAAAACAAGATGTTGAACTAGAAGACTGCGGGACATGCCACAAAGTTTTTACAGGTATCGTGGCTTTTGTCTATGTCATTGGTAGTGTATGTATATATTTATAAGATTGTGTATGATAATTGAAACGCCTTGCGCTGTTGTGCGCGGCGGGTTGTCAGCCCTGTTGTCGGGGTGTGACAGGATGAAAACTAAAAAGTTGGATTATTTTGGGATCTGAATTCTGAATGTAGTGGATTAGTGGGCTTTGTCTGTAGATCTAGATCTTCTGTGGCAAAATGAAGCTTCCTTCCATCTATTGTTTTTTTAAATTCCAAGTTACCAAGAGTCCTGTAGTCTGTAGATCTATGTTACCCGACACTTCAGATATTGCTCCGTACCTGTATCCGACACGTATCGGATACGGATACGGATGCCATACGCACCCGATACATATCGGGTATTGTCACGTCCCGACAATATGACATACAACCTGCCGCGCTTATCAGCGCAAGGTGATCATATTCTGAATTACAACAGATACATAAATAGATTACCAATGACACATAATTGAAACACAATACATGAAGTAAATTTCTTTAAGTCTAATTTGTTTTACATGTCTCAAAGCAAGACAAAAAAAGAATCTGCTATAGTTTATATACGTACAATTGGAGTACCATAACAGATTTGTTTGAGGAGAAATATAAACAAAGTACTTATGTTTGTGACCACCGCAATCATTCGTTCTGACATCTCACTTTCGTCTCTTGGGCTTTGTACCTGGAACCCACAAAGTGGAACGGTGAGAGATTGAAATCTCCCAGTGCGGTATTCAATTCCAGTCGAGTTATCTCCAAACCCGACCAACTGAATCTAAAACAACACCGAGCACCAAAAATATAGACTACAATAATAATATAAGAACCAAAGAATCTAAGTTACCAACTATAATCCGTCAAGAAGCAAAAATATAAGTTCACTTGAAGAAATGCTCAAATACCGCGAAAGAAAATCAGCAAGCTAGAGAAACAATTGATAGTTATAACAATCAAGCATAACGAAATATTATAATATGCAATGCTCATGTGCAATAGACATGAAAGTTCAATCCAATATAGTTGTGCAACACTATCGTATAATCATGCTTTACTCAATACTATTCATGATAGAATAAAATATCATTATATTAGGTAACCATATTAGTATTAACAATATCTTAGTCATGCGCTACAAGTACAGTGCCTAGATGACCCCGGTCATGCGCTATAAGTTCAGCACCTACATGACCGTCAAGATTCAGATGTGAGGTTCAACCAAGTATATACAAGACTCCGATCATGCGCTACCACGAATATGGCGCCTACACAATTTCTATTATGGCCATAACCTGAAATTATGTGCTAACCCCGAATACGGGCGCCTACATGACTAAAGTTATGCACTACAAGTTCAGCTTCTACATAACCGAGTCATGCGTTACCACGAAAATGGCGCCTATGCAATTTTTGTTATGCGCTACAAGTTCAGCACCTACATAACCGAAATTGCACGCTTACCCCGAATACGGCGCATACATGATTGTCCGGTTTCAGACTTGTAGTTCTTTAACACATTTCATTTAAAACAAGTAAATAGTTCATATCATGCTATGTGTCATGCACACAAGTATATCATGCAAAAGTTTTACTTCAACTCATGTCTTATATCATTTATAGATATGCAATGCAATTAAAACACTTGATGAAAATCATGTCATGTTTCAACCAAATTCTAAATTGAACATCTTACTTTATTTTTAGATTTTTGCTATAAAAAGATATGATCATGCATCTTGATGCTCTAATCTAAAAATATAACACTAGCACATACTACAATCTTATTTTTCCACTAAACACTTCAAGTTATGTCACAATTCAATTCTAGAATATATGTTCATGCTCCATATGACAACTCATACATTCATGCTATGCAATTCAAAAGCACATTCAAGAACTTAATCACAACTAATTAGCAATCGAGCAAACAAGCAAGCAGCAACAACAAGCAATGAAATTGACAAGCAAACAACAACAATAAAATAAGTTAAGAGGAATCTGAGAATAACTCGAAACTTGCACCTTAGAATTGTCAGGCACAATGATTAAAGCGTCGCTACAGTATGGACATGTTCGGGCACAATGATTCAGCTGTGTAGGGTCTGTGCCCATACCAATTAACAAGATTGATCCAGTAGTTCAATAGCGTCCTCAATTAATTCATTTAACTACAACTCACAAAAATTTCCAAATTCTTGAGTGAGGCTCAGTCAAGAATAAATAAAAGGGTTTCAAATTCATTTGTGATATAAATATATATATCACCAAGTTCCTTTTTCATCGACTTAAAGCCATAGGAGTTAGGTCACGCAGATCATACAAAAGTCTAACATGAATTAAATTAAGCTTTTGAGCAAAATTACTCTCTTCTAGTTTTCTACCTTAGAAAGGTACAAATATAACAACCACTAGAATGAGACAATCAAGTTAATTAGCAACAAATCAAGTTAGCAACAAGTTAGCAACAAATTATGGAATCAATTTTACATGTGTTATTCCTTTGCCCTTATGCCAAATCAGTTTGGCTGGAGGTAGCCCGAATCTTGACGAGGAAAATTTTCAAACCAGGTAAGACGGTGTCTAATACCATTTATCAATCATGGCAAATGGCCAAGCAGAAGGGTAATATGCCTCAAAAAGAATGGATGACCAGGTTTATATGTGTAACGTGGGGGATCTGGAAACAGCGCAATGCTGTAATATTCAGAGATCACTCTTTACCTCCAAACCTGATTGCTGACAGATGCTGCCAAGAGATGGAACAATGGCTCAAGTTGTGTTAAAAAGTTGCCTCTTCGTTTGTTTTATATAGAATAGTAATAATAATGTTTATTGTATTGTAATTCGGGGTTAAGAGAGGTTAAGAGATGCCTGTTGCATGGCACAAGCTAATAGAAAACTTAGAAGAGTGGTTGTGCGCATGTGCACAAGGGATATGCTGTGATAATCTCAGAAATCACAATGATGTAATTTGATCTACTTTAAATACAATTCACTTGTCAGCCTCTGACAAGCTTTCAAAAAAAAGATATTACGAGTACATCAATTGAGGTGTAAGTTTGGGACTACAGATAGGCTTTCTAAGTTGTCCAAACTTGATTATCTCAATTCCAAGACTTATAGTAGTAATCTTTTATATTTAACAAGTTTGCCAGAAAACCTATATTGAATTCAAATTCAAGACTTTTAAATTTCTTCACCATCAATTTCAAGTTACGCAAAATGGTTAGAATTCAAGAATGACTCACAATTTTGATCTGTTGGTCGATTACAATTTGCTAAAATTCAACATTGTTCCATCAAAAGGAAGGACAACCCTAAGACAAATTTTCTGGTCGGGAAAGTAATAAGTCATGGAATTAAATTCAGTCAACAAAACAGTTTCTCAAAAAGGAGATCGTCACCAACGAAATTTTCAAGGAGAATGAACAAAGAATTTACTCACAAAATCCCAAATTGTAAGTTGATAACACGCCATGGCTCGCAATCAATCAACCAAGCAAACTAGTATGTTTTTTGTCTTCTCTGTCTTCTGTGTTTCACGACCGTGAAGAACTGCCGGTGCCAACTCCTATCCTTTAATTTTCCAATGTTTTCGTCTGTTTTTATTCTTTTCTTTTCCTTTTTCCACAACCGCTCTTCTTCTTTTCTGTTAGTTAATCTTATTTCTATGTCGATATGTTTGATGAAGAAGAGAGCCCAAACAAATAGAAAATACAGGTGTTCCTTTTAATCAATAGATCACTGTTTTCCTATAATGTTCGAAACAGAGGAATAGGAAGATATATACAGGTATCATCTTTCTTTGAAATTAATGACTAATGAAATATGTCTACCAGTAGAAGAAGTTAGAGAGCTTCACGTAAGATTAAATAATTCTATCAATAATCAATTAGCTAGGTGGAGATCCCCACTACTTGAGAGCTTCATGCTTAACAGGTCGGACTATATATTGCTAGTAACTTATTCAGTTGTACATATCTATTTTGAGCATTTCCAGCCTGATATTAGCTCCTCTGATCAGCTGGAGGGAAGAGTCTAGACATTCGATGAAAGAAAGTGAAGGAGAGAAGAGTCTAGACATTCCTCCTCTGTCTTGTTAGAGGGTAAATTAGTCAATATGGTTTTCAATACAAGGTTATTAATTGATTAAATAAAGAAAAGGGTATATAAGAAAGGATTTCAAATTTTGATGTGGATATTGGATATTTTGATGTTTTGATGGGGATATTGAATATTTTGAAAATTTTGATGGGTGCACCGGCAATTAACCCTTTTATATAATACTTCCAACCATTCTAGCTAACAGAAATTCGGCTATAGAAAATATTAGTGGAACGTGTTAGGTGGGTCAAAGATAGTGGACAGGTGTCACCATGAAAGTTCCCGAAATTTTTATTAATAGAAATAATAATAAAATAATGTCGATATAAAAGAACGAATTCGTCGGAATTTCAAATCTAACAAAGACGTTATTTTTGGTAACGTCTCAAGGGACGTTACCAACGATAACGGCCCGATTAACAAAATTCCTTTGATTAGCGCAGCTGCAGAACATGGCCGTCGGCAAGGATAACGGCCTGCGAAAAAATATAATAATTGGCGGCCGTTCTCAAAGATAACGGCCTGAAAAAAAAAAAAAAAAAAAAAATTGAGGACGTCGCGAAGGATAACGGCCCCCTATTTTTTTTTTCAAATGCCCAAGTACCGAGCTCTCTGTCTCTGTCCGTGACGCGAGGGAAAAAAAAACAAAGAGAGACGTGGCGGGGCGGTAAGAAAGAGCAAAAAGAGCAAAACACCGACGGAAGCGGAAAAAAAAAACGCCTGGCCGTCGTCCTCGATAACGTCCAGGACCTTTCCTTCCCTCTGCCCCACCGCTGCCCTCCTCCCCTCCTCCGCTGATCTCTTCTCTGAAAGGTAAATTTTTTTTTTCAATATTTTATAACTTTCTAAATTAACAATAATTTAAGGTTGAATTTGTTGTGAAGATTATTGTTAGATTTAATTATGTGAAATTGTATTCGATTAGATTTAATTTTGTTAATTAGGTGTAATTAGGGTATTGTTAGGTTTAATTTTGTAAATTAACATGCAATTTGGTTTTATTTTGTTAATTAGATTATTGTTATTGTTATTATTAATTAGGTGTAATTAAGTTAATTTTGTTAAATTAGCATTCAATTTGGTTTAATTTTGTTAAATTGCATCCGATTAGGTTTAATTTTGAAAAGTTAGATTGTTTTAATATTAAGGTTAAAATGTTATGCATGCAGGATGTCAAGCAGTTGTGGTCCGAGTAATCCTCCACCAGAGAAATTTAGCAACTTATTATGGATGCCGCATGCACAGCATAAGGTCGCACTATTATCTGACAATGTAAGTTACTCAATGAATCATCTCATATCCAAAATTCACATGTTTTTGAATAAAGAGATATAAATGTTTGAATTACGAGTTTTGATTTTAATCAAATTGTATAACAATGACAGGATTATACCGGGGTGGATGTTCGACACCACCGGTCTGTGATTCCACGCGACCCGCGCTGCGACCCATTCTTGTGTAGTCTCGGTTTGTACCAGATAGCTCGAATGGATGATATGAACATTGACAAAGGGCTCCTCGCTGGCCTCGTTGAGCGGTGGAGACCGGAGACGCACACTTTCCATCTTCCTGTGGGAGAGATGACGGTCACACTGCAAGATGTGTCATGTCTGTGGGGATTGCCGATAAAGGGGGCTCCGGTGACCGGGTTTGCAGACACAAATGCGCGTGCATTAGTGGAGCAGTTTCTTGGAGCTGGGAGTGCGGATGCGGTGCTTAAAAAGAAGAAGAGATCGCAGTCGGCCGATGGAAGTGCTGTTCGCACGACGTCCGGATATTCTATATGTTTGAAGGAACTGCGCATTCGATTTGCTGCCATGCCAGCTGAAAATCCGGGTGAGCCTACAGATGAGCAGGTACGCCAGTACACTCGGGCTTACATACTGGACTTGTTCGGGACTTTACTTTTTGCTGATTCTTTGGGAGATTCGGTTCCGGTGATGTATCTGCAATTTCTTGGAAACCTTGACGAACCGGTGCAATACAACTGGGGTGGTGCTGTTCTAGCACTACTCTATAGGAACTTGTGCGTTGCCGTTGAGCGCGCACGCAGACTATGTGGGGACCAACTCTTCTTCTACAGCATTGGTGTTGGTCCAGATTACCGGCCGGCCGTCCTTACAGCAAATTTGATTGGACTCCACATTGGGGCTACCCGAATCCAGAAAGGTAACTACAAAAACTTTACAATACTTTAATTTGATGTGTTTTATATTTACTAAGAATCTTAAATTTTATATTACAGGTGTCCTGCAATCGGGGAGATGTGGTGCTGTCGCCACAAATATAATCAAGCTCACAATAAGGCTGGACCTAGCTACTTCCGAAGCCAACTGCAGGATCTTGAAGATTATATGGTAAGATGGGAACCTTACAAAGCGCTGTTGGACCATGAGCCACCTCTGTTGCCAGCACGAGTTCAGGATGACAGAGATGTGTGGCTAGCCGTTGTGCCACTGATACATTTTTGGATAGTGGAGCACCATTACCCTAGTCGGGTGATGCGTCAGTTTGGCTTTTCACAGCCCATCCCAGTAGCACCGCCGTTAGGCGAGGACAAGGTACGCCGGTTACATAATATTATTCATTTTGTGCATGTGACAGCAAAAGATTGGGCTGCTGAGCACCACACCTACGTAGAACAGGCATCTCATCCTGCCGATCACTTGGTCGCTCCGACGGGACCATGGTCGGACGACCAGCTTTTTCCATACCGGACTTGGTTTCAAAACAATTGTATGCACAATGTCTTCTTGTCGAGAAGGTGCATACAAGGTCTTGATCATCCAATTCCAGAGTACAGGGATGAGCATAACGAAGTATGATACATTCCCAGTGCCCCGAAGAGCACACGTGATGTAAGTTTCAATTCAATCATCAAAATATTTATTATAGGGACATTAATATTTCATACATGTTACTAACTTTTTTTTTATTTTGTAGGCACTACGAGGAGTGAAGATGGTGTCGTACGGTATAGCTTGTGTCAAAACAAAGACTCTTAAAAAGGTGGGGAAGTTTTTTCTCAGATTAAGTTGTGGCCTTCTCAGAGACAATGGTATGGAGCCAAAATACCGTGACATGATGAGAGCGGCCGATCTTCCGGCCAACTACGAGGACATTCCAGATGGTGAGATTCCTCCCGGTCAAGAACCCATCCCCGACTTGCCCGCAGATGATGATCCCCACTATAGAGAGAATTGGCTAAACTCGAATGACGGATTGATGGACTACCTTGCACGAGTCGTACCTCCTCAGGTCGATCCGGTAAGTGTATAAAACTTTACAAAATCTTAAGTAATTATCGGTTGTATTTATTGAAATATTGATATATTTATTGTAGGAACCGGAGGTCAATGTCGGAGCCTTACATGACGGTGTTGCACAGGGCAACACAGGACCTAGTTCGGTCGGCCAGGTAACTATTCTAAAATGTAACAATTTTGGTGTTGATTGTCGATTCTACATTTATTAAGTACTAAATACTTGTTGCAGGAAATACCCGACTTGAGTTGGCTTGAGACATCACAATTTATGACAGAGTTGCTTCAAAACGAGCCAGTTCAGCAAGGTCCTACACAGGAGGGTCAGTACACGACACACCATGACATTCCCGTCCAAGGTTCCTCGTTCCACATGGGTCACACGGGACCAAGTCAGGTTGACCAGGTATTTCTTCCAAACTCGTAACAAATTAAATCATAAAAATTCATGATTGAATGTTTATTACAATACTACAACATTTATTATAGGGACATAATGAGTTTGTCGGTTTCGATGAGTTTGGACACCAGACATACCCACATGCCTCTGCTTACGATGAGCAATACACGGGTCATACAGGACCAAGTGTGGTATACTAGGTAATTTTTTCGAAATTATAAGTTTTATTTAAAAAATCGTCTCTATATGTTTGGTAAAGACTTCGGCGATTGTTGTAGGGTTCGGATGACCATTTCATGATGCCCGGGCCAGTTGCTACCGGTACATATGACGGTACGGTACCTAGTCAAGTCATCACACCACGTACTGCAGCGGTCGAGAGCATATTTGGCACCCCGTCACACAGTGCCGATGCATACAATAATGTCTACGTTAGGCGTAGGAGAGGACAACAACAACAACAACAAGAGCCAGCACACAGATACCCACTCAGATCGCGCCACAGTCCGGACAAGTTCACTTTTGAGTAGGTATTTCATTTCGTGTATGTTGTTTGATGAACGGATGTTTATGTTAGTTTTTGTGCTTGTATGACCATTTGTTAGTTTATGTTAGTTTTTGTGTTTGTATGATTATTGTAGTTTTTGTTAGTTTTTGTGCTTGTATGCTTGTAGTTTTTGTGCTTGTATGCTTATTGTTTTTGTGCTTGTATATCTTGGATCCTTGTATGCTTGTATGCTTGTATTGTGGGATCGGGTTGTTGGGATATGATTGTGTCATGCCGAGTTCGGCATGATCTATTCGGGTTGGGGATTTGGTTTGAGGATTTGGACTTTGTGCTTTGGTTTTATGGTGCTGTCAAAATTACAAAATGCACTCCGCCAAATTTTTACCAAAATACAAATACGAATATAACGGAAAAATAAGTACCATGTCCAAACAAATTACAAAATTATGCATAAACAACAACAATTACTAAATACTAGTAGTTTTTTATCGCTTCATCTCCGACTGTAACTAGAAGAGGTTCCTGCAAAGAAATAGACAAGACGTGTCAACAAACCTGCTGCATGTATATCAGACAAATAAATTAAATTTAAAATATCAACAAACCTGCTGCATGTATGTCAGACATAGAACGTCTCGCTTGCTGTCCCATGCCCCGTCCAGAAGAAGCCTCTGAACCAATAAAATAACGTTGAAAATTGATATTTCCAACTAGAATGACACCAAAATTAGCTATTGAAAATAAAATTAACAAACCTGCTGCACGCCTGTCGGACGTAGAACGTTTAGCTTGGTGTCCAACTCTCCTTCCTTCCATTTCGTCCATCGTCATGACTATACGAGCATGCTTTCTCCTACCCTTTTTGATTTTGTCTTTGTCCGGAACAATTTCCGGACCGGGTATGGTTGGCCAGTCACATTGGTTGGCATAGCCGTGGAATTGGCCACTCCAAGTTTCAGCGAGTTTGGTCGTGGAATACAAATGATGAACGAATAAATTGTGGTTGTATCTCCGGTCCCGACACACGGCGAGAACATGGGCGCACGGTATACCTGTAAGTTGTGGCTTGAGACACACACATTCTGCTATGTTTCCGTCACGTATGTCGACCCTGTACTTGAAGGTCTCCTTTCTGTAACTAAAATTTCCATCCCGTTCTTTGTATACAACTCTCTCATCCCTGACCCTGACCTCGTGTTCACCGTGCTCACCAACTGGCATTGAAGTCATTGGTAAGCATTTCCCGATTCTTTTTGTTAATAATCCTTCAACCCGCGCTGACCAAGGTTGCTGATCAGCTATGCGAGCCATTGCTTTCGCTCGTCTTTGGTTAAACCAAGCGAGACACTTGTAATATGTGTCTTCCACGAGTGCAACGACTGGCAGTCGTCGACTATCTTTGAATACAGCGTTCAACGATTCAGATCCATTAGTAGTCATAATTCCCCAGCGGGGGCCGCCGTCCATGCTCTGATACACCTTCCATGGTTTAGGGATCTCGTTACGGTTGGAATCTTGGTATTTTTCGACATTTTCTAGGTATGCAACTGCATCTGGACTTTTCTTCTGCAATAGTTCGAAGAACTCTTCGAACCTCCGTGGCTTCTTTTTGTTCACCAGTATTTTAAATAGCTCGCAGATTTTTTTATTGTGTACCTTTTTCATCAAATTCTCGGCGACGTGCTGCGAACAAAATCTGTGAACGCACTCGCCGCCATCCTCGTACCAACCACCGTATCTATTAGTGAATACTTTCTTGATCCCCATGTGCCGGTCAGAAACAACACACATGAACCTATTACCAATTACCTCCCAACGCAACCACCTCATGAACCATCCCCATGTCTCGAATCTCTCTTCCTTGACTAATGCGAAAGCCAGAGGAAGCAACTGGTTCTCTGCATCATAACCGCACGCCATCAGCAGTCTCCCTTGGTACCGGCCAGACAGGAAACATGCATCAATACTAATGATTGGCCTGAGATGAGGCACTGCAGCAATGCACGGACCGTAAGCCCACACAGCTGCCTTGAACATCCTTTTTAGCGGATCACCCATGGGTACGTGCGCAACTCCATATTTTGTTGAGTTGATCTTTTAATTGCTTCCAACAATAGGGTGAGAAGGTTGTACGAGCCTGACCAACTGCCGAATATTTGTGCGATTGCCAACTCTCGGCCACGCCACAGCTTGTTATATTTGGGAACAACTCCCCCGTATTTCTGACGGATTAGCCCTTTAATGCTTTTAATGTTTTTTGTAACATCTTCCCTGATATCTTCTCTTATAACATCGGCAATCACTTCTACAGTTAATTGTGAGTGATCGGTACGAGAAGCATCGGCCTGGCACGTATGTGGTGCTCTGCTCATTTTAATTTCCCACTTTGATGAAAATATGCCGGACTTGGCATACAAACGCCACATACACCTGCTGCTCTTGCATTCCAATATCAGTTGGGTTCTACTGCTACCGGTAGTTTTTACTTCAATATTATTTCTGATGTGATAATCATTTATGGCCAACTTTAGAGCCTCTTTTGAAGAGTACTCCTTACCTACACCAAGTGGATCATGTACGTGTTGGGTCCTGCTGAAGTAGGATACATCTGCTTCCTGAAATCCCGAGGTGTCATTGAAACTGCCCACCGGGTGACTCGTCCCGCGATCAGATATGGGAAAATGTTGAGTCTGAACACGTGGTGTTTGCGATTGTCTCTGAGTATCAGGCGGGACATCCCCTTCTGTATCAGGTTCGGTATCCCAGTCGGCATCATCCTCACATGAGTCAGCGTCATCTTCGTCGTCACTTTGCGGTACGTCGTCAGCATCATTACAAGGACCACCGGCCCTCGGCGGATCAACCCATGGACTGTCCTGATTATTCTGCCCTGACCAACCCATATCTGCCTGAACAGGCGGTGACAAGTCGTTCACATCGGGATAAGGACTCAGATAAAGGTCACGCCTCGGTGTTTGTTGTGTCTGATAGGGTTCGAATAGACTGGGACCCGCTTGTGAAACACTGTATTGGGTATGTCCAGGGTCTGGTTGTGTCTGATAGGGTTCGAATAGACCGGGACCCGCTTGTGAAACATTGTATTGGGTATGTCCAGGGTCTGGTTGTGTCTCTGGTACCACACTATCAATGAATAATTGTGATTGCATCGAACCGACAATTGGAACTAACTCAATGTATAAATCGACGTAAGAATACTGGGTCCTGGCAAACATACTTTGGTCATAAATGCCTCGCCACGTCTGATCGCACACGATTTCTAATATCTCATAATAACGCCGAGTTGTTGTACCAACATTAACCCGTGCAAGTGTTTTTAGGTTGTACTCACTCTCAGAATATTCAAGCTGGCGATAAATTTCACCTTTCACATCATGCCAACCCTGCTCACTAGTTGCCATCAATGTGAATCGAGGAGATTCGGTGTACTCCGCTCCTTTACGACCTTGCCGTATTTCACCACCGAAATGAACTCTCACCATGAGCATGATTAATTATTTTGATGATTCAACCTGCACAATAATAAATAAATTAGATATAATTTATTATTATAACAAACGTTACTAATAAGTACTACTAAATTTATAATATTTTTTCAAAAACTAAATTTAATTAAGCATGAAAATGTGAACTTCTTTATTTATTTATATATTTCAAATTATTTAATATTAACAGTACTATTTTTTAATATTAACATTACTTATTTTTACAAATTACCATTAACATTACTAATATTTTTACACATTAACATTACTAATATTTTTACAATATTTTTTACAAATTTACAAATTAACATTACAACATTACAACATTACTAATACATGACATATAATTGAAGACATTATTAATATTACAACATTACATTAACATTACCATTACTAACATTACAAATTAACTTTAACATTACTAATAGTATTTTAACTAATATAAAAAATAATTTTGATATTCATCTAATTAAATCATAAACGTAAATATATGACATATAATTGAAAATTTACCTTTATTGACGATTTCTTTATTCTTCTTTGTTCAGCATTTCCTCCACATCAACATTGGCTTCCAACTAACTATGAATTCATTTCCAGTTCGATTTCTTTATTCTTCATAACTTTATTATTTTTTTTTTAGAGGAGAGATTTTCAGCGAGAGAGGAGATTCTGAGAGAGTTATATAAATTTCAGCGAGAGAGGGGAGCGCTTTATAGGCTGTCTGGACGTTATCGAATACAACGTCCAGATTTTTTAAATTTTTTCCGCTGGGACCCGGGAATTGCCTTCATCATTCTACCCGTTACCAAGGATAACGTCCAAGTCGCTTTCCCTGTACTGCCGACAGTCCGTCATCCTTGGCAACGGCCTCAAACATTTTTTTTTTCCGATTCTGGACGTTATCTTTGACAACGGCCTCAGTTTATTTTTTTTTCCGCAGGCCGTTATTGTTGGCGACGGCCAGCCTTTTTTTTTTTTTTTTTTTTTCTCCCTGGACGTTACCTTTAACAACGTCCAGGGATTAGCCGCGGCAATTAGCAATTTTATCGGTTTTATCGGGCCGTTATCTTTGGTAACGTCCCCTAGGACGTTACCAAAAATTCCGTCTTTGTTAGATTTAAAATTCCGACGAATTCGTTCTTCTATATCGACATTTCTTTATTATTATTTCTATTAATAAAAATTTCGGTGAAAGTTCGGTACAAAAGAACTCACCTTTTTTTGTTTATTTCTTTATAAATTATTACTGATTTGCACTAAACCCATACTTATTTAGGGAATTAAACTTTAATAATAAAATACTAAGTTTCCAATATATATATCGTTGAATAAATTTCAAAACATGTTAAACTGAAATGAAACATATATAATAACTTATAATTGTACAAATTAAATTTAAAATGGCTCTTCATATTAATTTGCAAAAATTCAAAAATAATCTCTACATATTATAACGACATATTATAACTACTTTATAAATATTTCTTCAATTACATGTTTCACTTTAAGTCAAATAAAAATTTTCAAATCAAAAGTTGGGATGTTCAACAATCATATTTTCTGGTTAAAAATTGTAAAAATGGTTGGTCTTTTATGAATCTAGTTTGAAAGTTCTACGTAATTATGAGCATGTGCGTAAAATATAATTAATATAGGATTTCTGTTGTATTTAAAGACCAGACATCTTTTTTAAAAACTCAATTAACTCAATCTTACAATGAGAAATATATACATTTAAAAATTTAAAATCATTTATTGTAAATTATTTGTAGTTAAATATTTAGAGGGAAAGAATCAGTCTTTAGTCTACTAGTAAAGGCACATGTCCTCTGACTTAGAATTAAGGTTATTAGTTCGAAACCCAGATGAGAAAAATTCTTTGTTGTAATAACATGAGTTTGAAAATAATTTTGGGTGGTTTGATCCTAACCCTCTTATTAAAAAAAATAATATTCAGAGAGCTTACAAGAAAAATGAAAAAAAAAATTCATACAAAAACTGTAGTCCAACCTACTTCAAATGTATAATAGTACACATCCTAATTATAACCCTCCAATTTAGGAATAACCGCATAGATGCGTTTTATAGTATGCATGGATTCTTAAATGGGGGTGGGGAAGCAGAGCTCTACCCGGCTCCTCAAAAGTGATAACCGTAGGATTTGTGACGTGATTCCCACAGGTTCTTCAGGGGCAGAAACTAGAAAATAGAGATTGAGGGTTGAAGAATCAAAAATAGTGTAATTTCAATGCATAAAGGGGGCTAAAATATATTAATGCATATAAAAGTTATAAAATTTAATAGACCAAATTACAAATTTTCAAACTATAGGGGGTGCTTAGCACCCTTTCCACACCACTATGTTCCGCCCTTGAGGTTCTTAATCTAATCTCTTACACCATTTTCACTCACCATTATAGCCATACGATTAAAAGATAATACTATAATGCGGGTCATAATCGCTCTATAATGAGTTCAAAACATTGCTCTAGCATTCTAATTCCTAGAGATGCACAAAAAGCTCATGATTCATAACTCGTTCAGAATTAACTCGGATTGAACTCATCATCTGACTCGAGTTGACATATTTGGTTTACTCATGAGTCAAATCTGAGGACAACTCAGCTCAATTCGGATTCAATGGTGGTATGTAAAATATTACATTATTTTTATTTCAATTTCTTTACAAAACATAAATATTGGAAACATGTGAATTCTTCGTCTAAGATATTATATAGGAAACACATTTTGCATTTAAAAATTGATAAAAAAACAACAACTACCTATTGTTAAAATTGATAATTATGTTTTACATATTACACATAATAATAAAGTTTTTTAATTTTTTATTGTCACGGACTGTAAATATATGAGTAACAATTTTTTTTTCTCTTCACCTACGGAGTAAATTAGAAATATTATTGGGTAACACTAAAGCAAGCACTAATTAGCACCTCTGTTATCTCTGTACCTTTAAATTGGAAATATCATTGGGTAACACTAAAGTAAGCTCTAATTAGCACCTTTGTGTAAAGTAAGCACTAATTGGCAGCTTTAACACAAATAAAAGTTTTTTAATAAGGTTGCGATCTATTCAGCAATGGAAACAACTAGAGTGATCAATCTACTTAGGTTGCGTTGTATGAGGCTTCCAAAGGAGATAATGCAAACCATTCATGGAGTCCACAAGCTGACGTCTCTCCAAGAGTTAACCTTTTTTGTTGGACAAGAGAGTGGTCAACGTATAAATGAACTGGGCACACTAAAGAACCTCCGACATCTATCCATTGAAAACATTGAGAATATTGAGGATCATACTGAAGCTAAGAGTGCCAACCTATTAGGGAAGAACAATCTCATGTCTCTCTCCCTGAAATGGACTTTAGAGAGCAATCCTATTCTCCCTGAGAAAATCATTGATTACCTCCAACCCCCTCCCAGTCTCATGGAATTGACAATTAACAATTATAATGGCCAAAGATCTCCTAATTGGATGGAGGATTCACTGCCTTTAAACCTATCATCCCTCAATTTACTTAATTGTCCTCTTTGGAAAAAACAATTATTTTCTGGGGAAATACCATATTTGAAAATTCTTGAAATACGTGATTGTCCAAATCTGGACAAGTTACCTGATATGCCACTTTCTCTTATTGAATTCCGAATTAGTAATGTGGGCTTGACTTCTCTTCCAGCTTTGTACCAAAATTCTGGTAATACCACTCTTGCGCCATTATCCCTAAAATCATCACTAAGAGTAGTGGAGATAGTAAGGTGCCCCAACTTAATATCCTTGCGTGGATTTCTGCAGCAAGACAACCTAGATTTGCAAGCTATCGAGGATATATAGTCAGAAGATGTGAGAATCTCGTACATCTACCAATGGATGCATTTGGAAAATTTGTATCGCTACAGAAATTAACAATAAGTGATTGCCCAATGCTAATGGCAATTGATAACCAGAGTACCCTCCTTCCCATGGCACTCAAATACCTTTCAATAAGAAACTGCGGGAAAGTTGATGAGCCACTGCTGGAATCAGCATCGAGCCTTCCTACTCTCACTGATCTTTGGATTTCTGATTGTGCAAATATTTCTCGGATTCCCTCCTCAGAAAATGTATTCAGATCTCTCAATGTGCTACGCATATCAGGATGCAATAAGCTCGTTGAACATTCATCTAGGCAACAAGCACATGGTGTTGACCGAGGAAGTAGCTTGGCTTCTTTAAAGATCAAGATGCTTCACATTGATAACCTCTCTCTCCTTCTCATCGAACCACTAAGAAGCCTAAGCTTTGTTAGCAACCTATTTGTTTCCGATTGTTCATGGATGGAGGCTTTGCCGGAGCAATGGTTTCTGCAAAACAGCAGTACCCTGAAGTGGTTGACTCTCAGGGATGTGAGAAATCTCAATACATTGCCTGCTACAATGGGGAGACTCATTGTGCTTGAAAGTCTAACAATCAATAGGGCTGATTTGCTGGAGGAGCTTCCGGAGTTACCTGCTTCTCTAAGAGAGTTACATATCGGTGATGCAAGCTCTCTGAAGTCATTGCCTGCTACAATGGGGAGACTCACTATGCTTGGAGATCTGAGAATCGATGGGGCTGATTTGCTGGAGAAGCTTCCGGAGTTACCTGCTTCTCTAAGGAAGTTATCTATCTTTGGGGCAAGCTCTCTGAAGTCATTGCCTGCTACAATGGGGAGACTCACTGCCCTAGAAAGTCTATCAATTTTGAAAGCCGAATTGCTTGAGAAGCTCCCGGAGTTACCTGCTTCTCTGGAATATAAGAGAATTGAAGGCCGTGGTGGCCGATTGCTCTGAAACGTAAGGACACTCTACTTTTATAATAGAACCCCAACTCATGTTGAAAAAACAAAACCATCTAGAAATCATGAAAGTTGATTTGCTGGAGGAGCATCCGGGGTTACGTGTTTCTCTAAAAATTAAGTCCATTAAAAGCCGTGGTGGCAGGTGGCTTCTTTGAAACACTCTGCTTTACCAACCCCGTATTAATAAGGTACTTTCTTTTCAAATTTATTGAATAAATTAAAGGCTCTTGCAATAGATTTGGTTTTTTTTTTATCAGTAAGATATTCTTATTTGGTTTTTTTTTTTGCGTACATGTTAATGTCCAGAGGAATGGAGGAGGACACGAGTAGCTGGTCCTAAGCCCGGTTGAAACTACTACAGTACCTTCCCAGCAGGTATATATCTGACCTTGTTTCTTTATTTAAATTTGAGGGATACTAACATATTTCAAATTTTAACTGTCCCTATGTCTAAACTATATAGCTGGTCCTAAGCCCGAATAAAAGGAGCAGGGTTAACAATAAAATATTTGAACGATATAGCAGCACCTGTTTGGTTTTCATACCACTAGTGTTTCTTTGCCTTTAATTGGTACCTGTTGAGGTAGATTTTTTAATTGGTACGTAATACCATATATTACATACACTAATTAGTTACCAAATTTTCATACTGGACCTCCTTGAGGGCTCTTAATTAATATTTCCCTTCATGGATACAGGTGATGATTATAAGAGCAGAAAATTGAGAACGCTTGTGAAAGATATTTATGGAATTTTAAGGGGTAAGCGTGCAACCTTTTCGTTGCTGATTGAATAATTAACAACAATGACAATTTTATCCCTAAAATAAAAAAAAAGACATGATTTTTGCTACATGTCAATCTATTGAATGAAAAAAGCCATGTTTATAGATAGAATCTAGCATTCATTAACTACCTACAGAGGTACTGGATTTTCATTAACTTGTTTCATTTTCAGATTAATATTCTGATTAGAGATTAGGGAAGCAATGGTGGGAATGCTGTGTGATTTTGTACTGGAATCATGATTCACTGGTACAGCCTTCTCTAGCAGAAGTTTATTTTGGTGGCAATGATTCGTGTAAACCGCATCCCTACGGCCTGAGTCTGTCGGAGTACAAGGACAACATGTGAGAAATCAAGCTTTTACATCAGGTTAAATTTGAAGCCAATTTCAGTTCCAAATTGTATACTGAAGAGGTTAAATTTGGTGAGCCCAAGGCCTGATCAAAGGTTTGAATTAAATTAGCCCACAAGTTTAATTTTGGTTACAATAAGTAAACATATTGGCCCAATTGCAGTTCCAAATTGTATATTAATATTTTTAACACTGGCACTGCACGTCTTGTTGAGAAATAAGTAAACAAAAATAATACAAGGCACAAGTTTTACTCTATAAAAATATCCGTTGCCTTCTTCCTAACTGATTACATTGCATACAAAGATGACACGTGTAACTTTGCAGTCTAGCCGGTACCGGCAACACTGAGATCGGGTTTACCATCATCTGCTACAGCACCAATGACTGGCCCACCCAAGCCAGCCGCATCCTTGAGCTTATCCTCCAACTTGTTGACCGGCACCCCCGGCTCGTCCTTGTCAGACCGTATGGCCATCTTCGGTGGGTCTTCTGTGGCAGAACCCGGTGCAGTGAGGTAGGTAGTGGCCGTGAAAGACCCCTTGTGCACCTGACATTGATTCTTTTTTTTTTTTAACTCCAAAACTGATACTGTTGGAAAAAAGAAATAGCAAGTACTGAAACCTGAACTGAACTAGAGTGAGATTTGGCTTGCAGAAATCGAACGAAAGAAAGAGAAATGGGGAAAAGATTTTTATGAAGAAGCTACTAGCTAAGGGATGAATTTGGGGGCAACCCGACACGTAAGAGAGTTGACTGACACGTGTCAGGAAGATTTATATGAAGAAGCGACATTTGCTATTAGTCCCTAATATGAATTTGCTATTGACATTTGCTATTAGTCCCTAATACGAAGAAGATTTATATGAATTTGCTATTGACATTTTAGATGCTTGTTGGGTTAGTCCCTAAAAGAAATTTGTTCCAAAAATTATAATAGATTATCACGTATGATATTTAATGATGGCTAAATTTGGAGAAGTACATTAATTTAAACTTTGGTACTCATGTTCCTTAATATCTTGGTCAATATTGCTGTTTTTTTGACTGGTGGTCCTTACGGTTTCTTGCCATGTGCAATTTTTTAAATTCAAATTGTATTTATTGCAATTGACGAGATCTTTTTCTAATTTACAGATTCAGACTCAAATAGTTCCTCAGGAAGTGGTTCAAATGCTAAAGTCTCAATACTGCATGAAAACAAGGTACATTTTTTTTATTGTGATTGTATTTGTTAGGGCTACTAAGCATCTACTTGATGATAAAAATTATTTTACTGGTATATTATCTGATGGACATTTTGTCACACTTCAATCTGCATGAAAAAGCTTCTGGGCCTGCTTCGGATCGTGAAAAAAGTAACGTAAATTTGACTGTTTTATAGCTTACCAGTACAGACTAGTAACATAAAATTGCTCCGAGACTGTTATTTCTGATGACCATTGGCGAAGAAACCAAAACAATTAAAACAAGGGAAATACCAATGACCAATTGTTTTGTTGTACCAGTAATAACTCAGTACTGTACTGCCCATCTTAGTTAGTCTCTTCTCAACATGTCTAAATTTGTCTTGCCATTGATATTGCAATGAGATGAGATGATAAAATAATTTACCTAATAACCATTTTATACTTGTTATGCATACAGAATCATCTAACGGGTTGAAACAATACAGATGACCCGTTAAACCTAGCCAATCCTACTGACATGGATGCTCAAATGGATGGTAAGTTTCCTCAAAAGAAAGAAAAAAAAATGAAAGTCGTCAGCCTTCCAATGTGATATAAATCTGAGAGGATAGCCAAAAAGCCAGAACCTGACAAGAAATACTGAGCTGCACTCTTGCGGGGCTGCTTTTCTGATACTGTTTTGAAAGCTTGTGAAAAGACTCTTGGCCAGGTTTTCAATTGTTGCCTTTCTATTGGTTGATGACAAACTTTGTAGGGCTTTAATGTACTACCAGCTTGGTTGATGCATAGCGCACAGTGGTCCGTACTATGGATCCATATCTCTATTTTTGAAGTCCAAACAGACAATCTAAACCGCTTTATATGATCCTCATATAAAAATGTACTTGATTGCCAAATTTTACATTTTTTAGAAATTTTTACTATTTTTTTAGATAGGTAGAAAATCACTTAATCAAAAGATTTTGGACCGTCCAATTGTAGTGATTTTTTACCCATCTAATAAAATAGAAAAAAATGTTAAAAATGTTGAGCGGTTCCAATCAACTATTTGATGTTTGAAAATGGTGATGTGGATCCATAGTATGGACCGATGTGCACTATGCATAGTACCATAGCCTCCTAGAAAAATAGCCTGGTCCATATTCAATTGAAAAGGACAAGGCAACAAAAATTTTGAAATGCTCCAAAGAAGTTTGGAAAAAGAAAATTAAATGAGTCAGAATTTATATATGGAATCGTTTATATTTGGTTACTAACTTTGATTAATGACTAATGCATCTAGAAGGTTGCAAAAAAGGACCCTGAGAAGCTAAGGTGAGAAAGAGAAGAGCTAGAAAGGCTATAAAAAGAAGGTGGGTTGTTCATTTAACTTTCAATAATTTTTGTTACTGATTATCAATTGCGATCTTTTGTTCTTTATTATTATTTTTATTTTTTGGCATTTAAACAGAAAAGGCAAGTCTACAAGCAGAGGCAAAAGCAGCTGAGGAAGCAAGGAAGCGGGCCGAAGCTGAGGAGGCAAAGCGCAGGAGAGCCCAAGAGAGAGAGGCAGCCCGTCAAGCCCTGCAACAAGTAATCTTTCCTTTTAATTTGAGACCTTTATTTTAATCAAATGAGCAGGTTTATGTGTATGTCTATTCAAAATTTTAAAAAAATGCATGTGCTCTGTCAAGTGAGAATTATAATTTGTCCCTTGCAAAATGAAATATCATGTGTATATCCTCCAAGAATTAGAAATTTCTTATAAAAAATATCAAAATTAGTCCTCTATATTGCTCCTAATTGTAATCCTTGGTTCATATTTTGGATTCTTTCTTGACATCTCTGTGCTTAATAAGAGAGTTCATATCATACTTGCAAATGCTCATAGTCCTTTTTATAGCCAGTTCAGTTGGTGAAACCAGTCCAATGGATTGCCAAGAGGGAATCGGAACGGGTTTCAGACCTGGTACAAACCCGCTAGACCAGCTGGGGCTATTCCAAGTGTTGACAGAAATAGTTTTGGGTCCTATCTGATCCAGGAAATTGTTGTTAGTATAACTTAGTTTCATTACTCTTCTTCTGTGCTTGTTTCTTTGCTGAATTGTTGTCTAATATTATCAAGGTATCTGATATTAAACATGATACTGCAAAAGAAAACTATTTATAATTTGTAACTGGGTTTTTCATTGCTACAATTTGCAATGAAAAAGGCAGAAACTGGTGCACCATTCCTTTTATTTGGAGATAACACTAGATTAAACTTGATTTGCTTCTTACTCCAGTTTTCAAAGTTTTTACTATAATGGGATTTAGTTTCTCTCAACTGAATTGGGGAACATTTTTTAGTAAAAGATTCATAACAAACACAAATAAAAAAATAAATATGTACAACATTTCATATTTTTAGCTTAAACCTACATTCAAATACCAATTATTATGTGTCATACAACTAATATTAAATTTCACACTGCAATTTTACCTTTAATATTCCATAAGAAAACAAACTTTTTGAATTTATGTGTAAAAAAATGCTCTGTTTTTTTAAATAACATGTCTCAAAAATTAATTAGCTTCACTAAAAAACCAATTATTCATATTTTCTATAACTAATTTATTAGGTTTAAAAATTGTAAACAATTATAACTTGCTATATATTAGTTCCATCTCGAAAAATGCATGTAGTTATGTATTATTATTATTATTTGGTTTTCTCCTTTCTCTACCTTCTTGTGTATAATTAAATATTGTTTTTTCCCCATTATAAAAAAAAAAAAACATAATGGATTGCTTAATACGGCGCAAGATCTTGTCATGGAACACGTCCATCTAACTTGAGCCTAAAAAATGAAAAAGGTTACCTGTGAGTGGGGCCCACTTGATGGTTATATTACAATTGTGTAGCGCATTATGGTTAGTACGTATCATAACTTTTTGACCGTTTATCGTGACTTTGTTGGCTATTTAATTAATATTTCAAAATCCCAAGTGCATACTATGAATTCAAACCATCGACATTATCTTTCGAGTTAATTTGATACGAAATCAACATAACAAAAATGAATGAGCCAAATTAGTGGTATATACAAAATAATTTCATTCATTTTACGGACCGTTATCTTTTGTAAATTACAAAGTGTGAATAAAAAAATTGAGAACCAACAATCTGTGGTGTTTTTATTTCTAAATATATTTTATTAGAGCTGTTCGCTCCCAAATGTGAGGTACAAAGTTTCACTGCAGACGGATCTGCAGAGTTTAAACCTTATAAACCCTCGACTTAGATCGCAAGTGTACAATCTTATCGTGAAGTTTAGTCG
This sequence comes from Carex parvula, assembly GCA_025461045.1. Taxonomy (NCBI): domain Eukaryota; kingdom Viridiplantae; phylum Streptophyta; class Magnoliopsida; order Poales; family Cyperaceae; genus Carex; species Carex parvula. The sequence continues at coordinate 37,941 of JAJGRW010003304.1, forward strand.
GGTATCGATCCACAGGGACGGTTCACTTTCTAATTTTCTACCTTTTCTAATTAGGTACTAGAAGTGTGAAAATTGGGGGTTTGTCTAATTCTAAGTTTTTGTAACGAATGTATGAACAAGTAAACGAATGTATGAACAAGTAAACTAATGTATAGACAAGTAATGAATCAATTAAATGTTTGTGTTTTGTACTATTGTATAAAAGGGTGTTTCAAGGGTTTCAGATTTCATCTTCAATTTTGCTGCTCAGGACCTGCCACGCGACCCGCATACTCTCGTATGCGACCCTTGTGACGCTACCCGCATGCTCTCGCATGCGACCCGCGTGGCCCTTAAGCACTCTGGACCTTTCACGCGACTCGCAAGCTGTCGCTTACGACCCTCGTGATGCGACCCGCGTGCTAACTCACGCGACCCGCATGGCCCCTTGAGCTGAGTCTGCACATGTCAGAAACTGGTTGTTTAAGTCGTGTAAGGCTAGATTGACCGTACCTAGTGTCACTAAACCTCAACTCTCGTGTGTTGGCTTAGCAGACCTGGTTTGGAAATGCAATTTCACCTTCTTAGGTTTAATCAAGCTGTTTGATCTAAACCTAAGTTCTCAGTTCTGTTTACTAAAGGTATCCACAAGCTGAGCAAGTGCAAGTGGAAATTTCACCTCTCGGCTACTATTGATCTCACCTTTCGGTTCTCAGACCTACCTCAAGTACTTAACCTAATTTGCAAGAAACATCAAGCCTTGGTACAAGATGAAATGCCAAAGGCATTCAACAGTAGACAATCAAGAATCAAACAATTCAGATCAAGCAATCACAAATAATACAAGAATCAAAGAAACACGAAATAACAATAAGAATCAATCCATGTGCATAATCAAACAAAGTATCAGACTAAATCCAAACCCTCGAAACTACAAGTCTACTCAGACATGAGCAAAATCAAAATAAAAGAAAGAGAGAGAATGCAAATCATTGTCAGAGAAGGAGGAGTGAAGAGGCTCGAAGCTTCTGGAGTCTTCTTCACCAAGTTGAGTAGCTCCAGATCCTCCAGATCGCCTCTCCTCTCCAGATTGCCTCACCTCAGGCGCCAAGCTCTCCTTCCTGGCGATCAAATCCCCCTTTTTGGGAAGATATCGGGGTCCCTTTTCTCAATTTGCACCAGGCCTTATATAGGCATCTTAACGGGCTTTAATCAGGCCCTGGCGCAATTAACTCGACGCGGGTTGCGTGCCAACTCATGCGGGTCGCGTCAAGTGGAAGTGAGCAGTGAGGTTTGGCTCAGATTGTATATCTTGTCGCAAGCTTTCCGAAAAGTGGTCATACGCTCAAAACGGAGTTACGAGTCAAAAGTTATGACTGTTTTAAGTTCGGTGCTGAAATTTCAGGGTCTGATGCGACCCGTGTGGAATCTGACGCTACCCGCGTGGAATCTGATGCTACCCGCATGGGATCTGATGCCGCCCGCGTGGGGGGTTCCAGAACTCGCAATTTTCCCTGATTTGGCTCATTTTCTGCAAAGTAATAATGAAAATGCAGCAGTACCACATTCTATAGATATTCAATGTATATTCAATGTAAAAGACATGATTTAGTGGTTTGAAACACAGATTGTGGTATAGAAATTGGTCGGATTTATAGATCTAATAATGAGACATCAAGAGCATCCGCATCTCTGGTATTATGAGAGTTTCTAATATAATGTGGCAGTTTAATTCTAATCCAGTTTCAGATTAAGAAACTGTTTATAAACTCCACGCTATGATTGGCTCAAATTATTTCTCCTTTTTAAATTATTACTGACGTGGCTTAATGGAAACTCAAAAATTAATTTCAGGGATATGAGAGTTAGAAACTTTAGAGACCTTAATTTCTAAAAAGTAGTTAACAGATATTTATAAATTTATTTGAGTTGCTAGAATGCAGATGCTCTTAGATATATTTTTCAATAAATACCTCTTTCATGTGGACCCTCTTTCTCATAATTAAGGATTGTCCTTAGCCTCTGTTACATAATTCAGGAGAAGTTACTAATGAATTTTATATTTAACTTCTTATTGAAATATTTTCATGAATCTAGCACCAGCTAATTTAATCTTTTAGGAAATTAATGTAATATTGTCAATTCCCACCGCAATGCGTAGACGCTTGACTAGTAAAAAATAAAAAGTAAAAAATATTTGATTATTTTACATTAACTAAATTACAATCATAATATGAAAAGTTTTTGTCAAAGTTAAATATTTAGAGGATGGGAGAATTGTCACAACTAAATTAAAAGAAAAAAAAGGTATTCCAAGTTTGCAACAATTAAACTCTGTATTTGTATTCCGACTTTTTTCTTCTGAAACTCTTTTATAAAATTCATCCAACTCAAATTAAAGAAGCAAATTAAAATTTTCTTCCGAGTGAACAATTAGTGGAGATCACTTACTGAAACTCTCCTAATTAGAAAACACAAATGTAACGTTATAAAGAAGAGAAAAGGTTCTCTATTGATTCTATTCCTATAGGATATAAGAAGAAAATCTCTTTTTAAGTATCTTTTTTCATTTGCCAATTTCATATTTCTTTAGTCCATCTCTTAATGTCAATTCTTTTTTGTCAGTTCATTTTAAATACTTTTTTCCTAGTAATCTAGAAATCAAACGTTGATATAAAATAAGATTAATATGCGGGAAATGAATCAATTCGAAGATAATAGAACTGAAAAATGAATTTTTACATATTGAACGATACAGTGGAGGAGAAATTTTGCAGGAAGAAATGTTAAAGAAATTAAGCAAACAATTAAATGTGTAATTATGCAGGTTATTAGTACAGTAGAGAAGCTGCATTAAGTAAGAAAGAATTAGAAAAGTGAGTTTTACCAACAAAATATCGGGTTACATCTCTGTATATTTAAATCTACTAGAAAACAAATTCCAAATACAAGCACTTTGCTAATTTGATTTTATCCAAGAAAATCTTAATTATTTCAATACATTTTTTGTTAAAACTTGAACAGATGAGAAGAAAGATGAATTTTGATTTTCCCTCCATAATAATCACAGCATAAGACCATACCTACATATGTGTATATATGACATATCAAAAATTGAAGAATTTGAATTATACGAGTTAAAAGTAATACTCCCACAATTAATTAATTTCTGTAGTTCATTCGAATATCGTGCAAATAGCACAATTTGTACGTGCACATTATATCATGCTTTTTCTCCATTCCATAATATATATACATGCTTAATTCAACATTTGTTTTGTCTTCACAGTTACTAGCAAGAAAAGAAAAACTTAATTCAACATTTACAATGAAAAGCATGAATTAAAAGGCCAAATCAGACAATCAGATTAGTGGGAAAAAGTGCGAAATCAGAAGCCAAAAGTTCTTACCCCCAAACATTTTCTATTTTATAAATTAAACTTCTAGGAAAATAAGAAATAAATTTAGAAAAATAAAAGGACACAAATTATTGTCCCACTCCATATCTAATTTCGTTGACAAATTTAGTCAAAACAAAAATATATATATATATATAGAGAGATGGGCTATTGTGCTTTGCAAAGTAAAACCCCCTCTTTACTTCGGATCATATTTTTATTTTTGAAAATCCAAACAATCGATCCGAACCGTTCAACATGTTCTAAATATTGAAATGTGCTTGCAGACTAAATTTTACATTTTTTGGAATTTTTTTTACTATTTATTAAGCCATGTTGAAAATTGCTGATCCGGTGGTCCAGAAAATTTTACTATTTTTACTGTTCACAGTGGATCAGCGATTTTCAAAGTGGCTTAATAAATAGTAAAAAAATTCCAAAAAAACGTAAAATTTAGGTTGCAAGCACATTTCAATATTTAGAACATGTTGAACGGTTCGAATCGGTTGTTTGAATTTTCAAAAATAAAAATATGACCCGAAATAAAAAGATGATTTTACTTTGCAAAGCACAATAGCCCATCTATATATATATTCGAGCAAAGAACGTAACTTTTGCATCTCCTAATTAAAGGAGAGCAGGGTGTTCACTAATTGTTCACTAGAAAATGACTAATACAAAAAATGAAAAGAAAAAAAAAAAGAGAAGGGAAATTTTGTCTAAATAAATACTTGTATTTTGAACACATACTTTAAATAATTAGGTAAAATACAACAGAAAATCAATCTGACAAAAAATTATATTTGCATTAATAAGCTACCTGCTAAAATTAATTTGCAACTAAAATGTGTTTTTATGACCATTTTTAAAACATGTATTAAATTATCCTTGAAACTCTGCTCTAAGACTTTGGCTTTTAAAAAAAAAATATCTATGAATATTACAAGAACCCAAGGAAAAAATTGTAACAGATCATACAGAACATCTCAAAAATTACAATATAAAAATATAAAAATAATGTAGCCGAAATTGTCAATTAAAAAAAAATTCATGGGACCCAACCATAGAGACATAATTCGCGTTATTATTCGTGTTTTATTCGCAAATAAATTGTTTTTTAGATGTTTTCGAACCGAACGACAAATTATTCAGCTAACCAAATTATTCACGAATAAAACGCGAATTACGAATTATTCCGAATATAATGCGAAAAAAAAATTGAGTTCTTTTTTGGCTTTTTTGTGGGACCAAATCATTTCCGAATTATACCCGAATTATCTTCAAATCACAAATTTTTTACCCCGCTGAACCAAACCCGAATAATTCATTTCAGTGTGGACCCAACTCCCAGTACTCTCCAATTTCAATTTAAATATCTATCACCATCGAATAGGATAGAATTGCACATGCACGTACACTACAGCAGAAAGGACTATCAGCGACCGGAATTCCGGTCGCTGATGGTATGGGCGCCGGTCGCTGATGATGGATCCGGTCGCTGAAAGTCAAATTTGGTCGCTGAAATTCCGGTCGCTGTAAGCCTTGTCGCTGATACTGTTCTGATGACGTCACCGGTCGCTGATAATACGTCACCCGGTCGCTGATAAGTTTTTTGCGACCAATTTTTTTTGGTCGCTGTCGTTTTTTCCTGACGTCAGCAAAAACATTCTGCGACCAAATTTCACGGTCGCTGATACTTAAAAACCGGTCGCTGATAATCGAAACAATCGCAGATAATCAGAGAAATAATTACGGCAAATATCATAGATACTAACTATGCTTTATTTCTTTTTGTTCTGCAACAACAACATTTGTTCTACATCATATCGCACTTCAGTAACAAAACAAAGAAAACTAACAGCATCACAAAGAAAGCAAAGAATGCTTTACTATTTAAACACATGAATTCTTTACATGCACTACATGATAATAGTTATACAGACCCAATAATTAAAAATCAATATCAGATCCTCCCTTTGTATTAAGCACAAATGCCGGTATCACCTATTAATTCTTTACATGCAGCAACAAAATACCCTGTTATGACAATGGAGAACTTCTCTATTATTTCTCTCTGTGGACCAGGGCCTTCTTTCAAATCCAGAATAATCATCCATCCGATCTCTTTCTCGAATATTTTGAGAACCCCAAATACCCTGTTATGAGCAAGTATTAAAACCATTTCGGTAACATAATGATATGTGAAGCTGTTAAAGATTGAAAAAGAAATGTTGACCGGAATAAAGAGTCTGCAGTGGACATTACACAATGTTAAAAGAACCAAGTGTCAATAAAACATAGACATAAACCTGCCCACTTCAAATACAAAGCCCCAGAGAACCACACGCACAATATGCAAAAGACCGCTATGCCAAATTGAAAAGAGGTACTGGATTGAAATTTTTATTAGTATATAAACAAGTATGGAATCTAGCACATACCCACATTAGACGCAAAAAAGACTCTTGCTATTATTTTCAGTACCTTTGTTATTCTTTGGAGTCGAGAAACAGCATCTTCATGCACTATAATTGTATCTGATACAACCTCAAGTATATCATCAACTAACAGAGAATAAGTGCTCACCTAACAAGGGAAAGAGCTCCAGATGTAAGCTAACGTAGGAAAATCTATGCATCTTTTTATTTTTTATTAAATGAAAAAGAGACAATTTGCGAGGCTTACCAGACTTGAGGGAATGATAGAGAACCCAAAGGAATCAAGCTCAAGGAAGTCGACAGCACCAGAGTTTATGTTGAAAGTGTATCCACGCACCTTTTGCAATAACAAAATAAAAGAGCTATTAATTTTGCTGCCAAAAGTATATTAAAGCATATATTTAGCCATCATAGATTTTCTTCCAAGTTATTTATTTTGATCTAACATACCTTTTTCTGATCCATACAAATATCTACCTTTTTGACCTATGAAGTGTTTCATTGTGGGGACAATTACCAGTAACATAATAATAGAACCAAATAATTCCAAAGCTAACTATGGAAAGGTAAAAAAAGGAAACTCACCTTGCCCACATTACGCCTACCGGTCGTGGTAACAGTATATCAGTATGGATTGAGCTAGAGAGAGAGAGGGAGAGGAGTGAAACTTATACCAGACTTTCGAGGCCAACTAGATTAAGTTCATTTTCCAGAACACTCTCATCATGTACAAGCACGACATCACCAACCTTCAAAAAAATTTAACCAAGCAGAATTGAGTAAAAGTATACAATACTCCTGTAATGGGTAGATGGAACCGAGGTGTGAAACAAATATACAAACATAGATGAGCTGTTGATAAAGTAATGCACTGTATTAAGTAAATATAGATTCAATTTCGAGTAAATTAGTAATCAACCTGGCATACGTCATCAAGCAAAAACTTCTCCATTTCTCCTGATAGCAGATTTGGTCTTGTTTCAACCAAGGCCACAACCCACTGCAAAATGTTTGAAAAGAAAAGAAACACAAAAAGGAAAAAAATATCAGGTCACCTGAAACTGAAACAACTGTTGTAAAGAAATTACTTAATGCACACATTTCTCGAATTAGAGTTCATTCAACTTTGATTGGTAACCTAGAGCAAAATCACTTCAATCGCCCAATATACAACCATCTAATATTTTTTTTACTTATTCAGGTGTACATTCAACTTTGATTCCGCTGCTGAGAGAGAGAGGTTGCTGAGTGGCAGAGATAATCCAAAATTTCCAATCACTAATCTAAAATCAATTTAGCATGAACTTGGTGTCTATTTCAAGCTAACACATGGTCAACCTAACTAAAATTGAAATTACATGCATACAAAATTTAAGAAAATTAACTTATAAAAGCACCTGTCAGAGAGGTCAGAGCTTCAGGCGGGTCGGGGTCAGATGATTCGAACTCACGACAAGACAACGGGTCGGGGTCAGAGCTTCAGGCGGGTCGGCGTCAGAGACTTCTCTGTGTCGATTGCCAGAAACGGGCGGAGGAAGAGGAGGGGAGGAGGGTGCAGCGAGGGCACTTGGGGGACTGGAACACGGCGGGGGCGCCCCCTTCTCTGTACACCGCGAGGCAGTTAGGGGACTCGAGGGAGACGGGGAGAAGGGGAAGAGGAAAAAGAATGAGATTAGGAAGAGGAGAGAAGATGACCTTGGCGCGCCGTTGAAGCCAGCGACGAGGCGGACAGATTGGCGGGGGTCGGCTGTCTTTTTTGGAGGCTAAACCTAACGCGCGGGAGTCGAAAGACTGGCGGGGGTTATTTTTAGGGGTACCCTTCAGCGACCGGGCGAAATAGGTCGCTGAAAGGTGTTTTCGCCGGTCGCAGAAGGGTCGTCGCTAAAACTATTTATTTTTATTTATTTTTTTTGGAGAAAAAAATTTTTAGCGACCGGCGACTTTATTGGTCGCTAATATCGGTCGCTGATGCTCATTTTTGCTGTAGTGGTAGTCACCACAATCCCCCTTCAATCACTCTCAATTTCAATTTAAATATCTATCACCATCGATTATATATATATGTTACAACAATATAAAACCGTGTTTGTGTGTTTGTATTTGTGTTTGGTTGCATAATTCAAACTCCCATCTCCAGAAAAAATAATAATAAAAAATGACCAATCCAATCCACTGATCAGAGAGGCCGTTGAAGAATTCAAACCAACTTCTCTATCGTTTCAAAACCGCGTTTGATAGTTTGGAGAATGTTATTTGTTAATTTTTTTTTTATTTATGGTTTCATGCATGCCTCACATGGTGACATGGCACAAGGTGTTAGATTAAAGGTTATCTGTTTGTCGTTTATATTTCAAAAGGTATGGCATTTTTGTAAATCAATTTATATGAGCATTTAAGAGATATATATGTTTCCAATCAACTATAAATAATTTGAATTACAAGAAAAAAAATACAGACATGTAATTAGATATACATATAATTTATTGATTGAATTTTTCTACAATTTATTTTTGTTTAATAATGGATTAAAGAGCCATTCAATCTAATTTTTTCAAGAGAGTAAAAATATTATTCAATAGGCATATTGACGATTTCAACCATCTCCTTTCATATTTTGTAATTTTGTAATTAAATCAGGTGATATCTAGTTTTCTTTTATGATGAAACAGATATCCGCTACCCTCTAATTTTTTGTTTTTGTTCTAGAAACTTTTTGACTCAATTTATATGATGAAATTCAAATAACAGCTACCCTTTAAAAAAATTATAGAAATTTTTGAGTTGTGTGGCCTTAATTTCTTGCACAACTTCCTGTACAATACCCATACCCATACCCAAATGTCAAACAACTTCCTGGTCCTTTGCCGAGTTGTTTTCATTTAAGGTATCCTTCACTAATTCTTTACCAAACTTGCATATTGGACCTCTCTGAGGGCTCTTAATTAAACTGCAGCTGGAAGTGCAAAATCAAAGCAGAGGGGCTGCAGAACAATTTTACCAAGTTCAAAGGAATGAAGTCCAAAATTGCCACAGCTGCAGCGCAATTTTAATCGGATTTTTTTTAAAAACCGTAAATCAAAAAATTAATTCTACCAAACCAGCATGATGGCCTCTGTTTTTACAAAAACCATCAGAACCGAGATGCCAATTCGGTCCCAACGATTTTTTTTTCTCCGGACCGAATTGGCATCTCGGTCCCTACCTTTTTCACAGCAAAACAGTGCCGAACTCTGCGGCCGATTGTGTTGCCTCCTCTGGACCGAAATGGCATTTCGGTCCAAAGAATTTGTTCTCCAGACCGAGTAGCCATCTCGGTCCAAAGAGTTTTGGCATTATTTTATTCTGTGGATACTCGGTCCAGAGAATTTTGACATTATTATATTGTGCTATATTGAGAATTTTTTTGCGAGACCGAGTAGCCATCTCGGTCCAGAAGTTCTGTCCAATAAAATGTATTCTGCTCTCTCCTCTCTGCATTATTTTTTTGCGAGACAGACAAAGAGCTTCTTCTTTCTCTCTTACACCTTCTTTCCGAGACCTTCATGCCTCTCTATTGTGCATAGTTTCAGTTTTCCAAATTACAGATCGGCTCCTGCATTGTGCCTCTAGCGTTCGTCTGAATACTGTAGTAAGTTTTTTTTTTTCAATTATGATCATATTTTTTGCTGTAAAATTGAAAATTATCAAAGGTTAATCGTGAAATTTTTTGTTCAGGAAATGTCTCAAGTATTAATAAATGTGTATCACAGACGCACCGACCTGTACATTTCCTGTTACTAACTCAACTAGTCTTGATGAGCTAAGAAGACAGATATATGTTGGCATTCGTTTGCTCCCTAGCCGGTTCGATCTGACAATCAGCGCACGTTTGAACACGGCACCACTTGGCTCAGCAGAAAAATACCAGTTGTTCAACATAGACCACGAAGCGACTTGGTATATGGTGCTTGCGAATGCCACTCCGGTATTGAATTTCAAACTTCTTGAATTAGTGGTTGAGTCAGTACCAGTTGTTAGTCAGACCAATTATGACCCATACCCGGGTAGTGTACCCGGAACTAGCAGAGACATACCGGTGATTGATTCACCGGCACATTGTGATGAAACCCTCGAAACACCCCCGGTTGATTTGCAGAATTATTTTGACCAACTGAATAATGATACTGACTCAGAAACAAGCTCTGACCCTGATGACACGGTTGTCGGGGAAGAGGAAATGGCCGAAATTGAGGATCAGATTAGGATGGAAGAAGTAAGGAATGAGTGGCAATCGTCTATTCCTTTTATTAATCGGGGATTGCAGCATCCTTGTTCGGCATTTCATGACGATGTGCCGATGCCGTACAAGGATGAAGCATTTTTTGGTCATCCACCCATAATTGACCGTCCATTTTCGGTGGGACAGATATTTGAATCCAAAGCTGATCTTAAATCGAAGTTGAATGGATATGCCATGGATAATAACTTAGAAATACAACAAACCCAGACCAATCGTAACAGATATGTGGTTGTATGTACAGTAGAGGGGTGTCCGTGAAGGGTATACGCAAAAACCACTGCGACGGGCAATTGGACAATTGCAACAAACCCATACGAGCACAATTGTTACAGTACTACATGTACAGCAGACAGTCGTCAGATGACTGCCAGGATGATTGCAGATATAATCAAACCGGGTCTGAAGGAGGACCTGGAGATGTCAATAAAAGCATGTCGAATTGCAGTTAGAGGGAAGTACAAAACGGTTGAGCCTTCATACAGCAAGATTTGGAGAGGGAGGGAGCTGGCTATTGCCGATTTATTTGGTTCTTGGGAGAAAGCTTACGAACTGCTACCTTCTATGCTCGGTGCAATCCAGAGGTCTAACCCAGGTACAAGATACAGAATTGATCACATACCATCTAGCACGTTGGGCGAACATATTTTCATCCGTGCGGCATGGGCTTTCGGTCCATGCATTCAATCCTGGCCATATCTCCGACCAGTTATAAGTGTAGATGCAGGACACCTATCCGGCAGGTACAAAGAAAAACTATTCATGGCATGCGCTTTTGATGCAGAACAACAATTACTGCCAATAGCATTCGGAATTGCGGAAGAGGAGACTTCAGATAATTGGGGCTGGTTTATGCAATTTGTACGCGAAGAAGTTGTCGGCCCCGGTCGGATATGTGTTATATCAGACCAGCATGCTGCAATCCGTTCAGTGTTTGATCGTACTGATTTAGGGTGGTGTGAGGAGAGGGGTGAAGCAGTTCATCGATTGTGTGCTCACCATATTGCGGCGAATGTCCACAAGTTGTGCAAGGACAAAGTAATTGAACAAATTTTCACTGTGTTTGTGGGTAAGATGAAACCTTGGAGGTTTGATGAGGGTATGGAAATGATAGAAGGTAGGAGCATTACTACTCACCAGTACATCATGTGGTGCGGTAAAAGGTTGCAAAATCTTGAAGAAGAGCCTCTGCAACTCCATAAATGGGCACAATGTCATGACGGAGGCCCAAATAGGTGGGGTATTATGACTACGAACGGATCAGAATCATTGAACAATGTTTTCCGAGTGGCGCGCCAACTGCCTGTAACGGCAATAGTTGATAGCACATTCTATAAAGTTGTGGATTGGTATGTCAGAAGAGGTGCGGTTGCTCGAAATTGGCATCAAAATAGAATGAGACTATCAGGAAAAATCATGACAGTGTTAGAACGTCGGATTGCCAAAGCAAAGGAGCACCAAGTGATACCAATGGGTGGTGAATTTCTCGTCTACGAGGTCGTCGATCATGATGGAACCCAAAGAACGGTATGTCCGCTATTTTCTTAAATTTAGTATAACTTTCTCAATTTCTGATATTTAAATAACATGATTTATTGATTGTAGGGGGTGAAGGGAGACATGAAGTACGAAGTTAGATTTCCAGAAGGGCAGCAGGGATCTGCTGTTTGTGATTGCCAGAAACCGCAATTTACTGGCATTCCCTGCAACCACGTATTGGCGGTGTGCTGTAAGAGACATCTAGATCCGATGAGATATGTAAGTCACTATTATAGCGTTGAAAATTATGTCAACACGTGGAGAGGTGAGTTTCACAGCTTCGGCAGCCACCGCAATTGGATATACGAGTTGGGACCACCTAAAATAAAGCCGGACATAAATAAAATTAACAAGGGTAGGAGGAAGCACAAGCGAATTCCTAATGCTATGGATGTTATGGAAGCTCAATGTAGGCCACGCAGTGGAGTACAACGTCCAGAGGGGTCCGGCAGAAGAAGACCGTCAGGTTAGAAATCGTAATTGTGAAGTAGTACATATTTTTAATTAAATTAAGATTTTACACACTCAATTATATTTATATCCTCATTGTGCAGGGGCAACTGTTGAAAGACGGAGAAGCGTATCTGGCATCCGGCCAGAAGCATCTGCATCTGCTAGGTATACAGAGGCATCTGCTCCACAAGAAAGACGGAGAAGCGTATCTGGCACCCGGCCAGAGGCATCTGCATCTGCTAGGTATACGGAGGCATCTGCTCCACAAGAAAGACGGAGAAGCGTATCTGGCACCCGGCCAGAGGCATCTGCATCTGCTCCACATGTACAAACAACTGGTAGTCAAGCAGGACCATCTGGTAGCCGACCATCTATTGGTCGGACGGCTAGTCGTTTGGTGAACAAATTCTTGAGACGTAAGGAACGATGAATATTGTGTAATGCAAGACCATGTTTACACTAAAACTATGCTAGTCTGTTTTTTTGGAATTTCTGTTTTTCTGTTTTTCTGAATTTCTGACCTCCGTCGACAAATCGTCAGAACTGTAGCAAACCGTAATATTTTTGTATGTACAAGTTATATTATCTGAAAACTAGACTTCGACGCCTTTCTTTCCATATAAAGAACCCAAAATTTCATGTAGCCATTTAATCATAATTGAATTTCCAATCTAGTCGAATTTCTGTTCTGTTTTTTTGGAATTTCTGTTTTTCTGTTTTTCTGAATTTCTGACCTCCGTCGACAAATCGTCAGAACTGTAGCAAACCGTAATATTTTTGTATGTACAATTTATATTATCTGAAAACTAGACTTCGACGCCTTTCTTTCCATATAAAGAACCCAAAATTCCATGTAGCCATTTAATCATAATTGAATTTCCAATCTAGTCGAATTTCTGATTTCTAAATTATCTGAACTTCTGTTTTTCTGTTTTTCTGAATTTCTGACCTTGGCCGAATTAGATGGAATATGGACGAATTTTGGAATTTTTGTTGTTATTAATTTTTAATGTTATCGGAATTTTGGAATTTCAAATGCGAAGAAGATTTGGTATGTCAGAGATGTAGAAGGAAGCACGGATTAGACGTCGAAGAAGAGGAACCACTAAATTAATTCATGTTTACACTAAACAATCCATACAATAAACAAAAACTACACTAAATCAATCCGTGGCTTCCCTGCCCCTAGGATCAGGGTATCTCGAGTGGCTAAATCTGCGAGCTGGCCTTGTCTGGCGTCTTGCAGGAGCCGCTGCTGATGGCCCCGCATCATCTGCTAGAGGGTGCCCGTCTATTACTATGGATCGAAGCGAGGTGTAAACTCCACGCAGAATATCTTCATGAGTCGTTGGAGGAACTTGGACATCTACATGCCTCGCTCTCATGTCGGGAATATCACCGCCGATATCGATGTGGTTTGGGTCAAATGGAAGCCCGGCTTTCTCGACCATGGCTCTGAACATTGCGATATGCCCAATATCCCATAAAAAATCACGACTATGCACTAGCAACAGCTGTCCAAAAGCCATTTGCCAAGGTGTCTTCACCATCGCAATTCCTTCTGCGGTCATATTCATGAGGCGAAATCTCTGACAAAAATAAAATAGTTAAATAAAATGAAAGATAGTTCGTAAATAAAATGAGCATATATATTAAAAATTAAAATCAAAATACTTACGGTACGTGCTTGCACCTCGGCCTCCGAGACATACCCGAGACGGTCTACTTCTTCTTCTGGTTCTGGCAATGGCTGGCTCAGAACTTCTGGTTCTGGCATTTCGTAAATCGATGCCATGCCGTTCCGGATGAACCAATCAATATACTCGGGATACCTGTAACGACCAATTAGAATAAATTAACTCATCACTGGATCCGAATTCAAAATTTAAAAAAAATACGTACCTATCCACATCGTAAGGTCCCGGCTCTCCAATTGCGCATGGTTGTGTAGCGATATGCTCCGCCCAGTGAGTGTTCCAGTCTGCGGATAATCCGTCGTCTCTGTCTAAACCCTGCGCGCGGGTCATACTGCGGATGCCTTCCAGATAATCAAAGGGCAGTGGAGCCAGCGGAGAAACTAGCTGAAATAATCCGAACTGCCGGTAAACCCTCTCAGGAAGATGAATCTCACACTCCCAGAAATGGACCAACCACATGCGATATCTAAATATATCTTGGTCTCTAATCCCGCGCCAAGGTAGTTGGTGGTAGTAAGTCGTATACGGCATCCAGTTGACATTATTTACCCTCAGACGCTCAAACTGGTCTCGATATTGCGCAAGACCTAAGTTGTGAACACATTACAAATAAATATTGAATTAACACTAAATTATATTGAGAAATATAAGTTCAATACATGTTTAAATAAATGTACCTCTAATAGGGTTGCCATCCCATTGGTGTGGAATAGTCCATCTTGCGCTAAAAGCCAGCCTCTCCAATTGGTTTTCACCGCCAAATGGTAAATCGTGCCTGCCTCTGGGCCGGCCCATAGGAAACCGAGTCCAACACCACATCTGTAGCAGTAGTAATGGACCATTAATCGAAACTGTTTTCCTTCTGCAAGCCCGAGACAACTCACGATACAGGCAGGCAAGTACAGCACCTCCCCAATTGTAGTCCACTTGCAGGGGTCCCAAATTCTCTAAGAACTGCAAGTACATGATCGGAACAGAACTTGAGTTCGCATCGGGAAACATCACCGATCCAAACAAGTCCATGCAGTATGCCCGTGTGTGTCGGTCGACGATCTCCTGGGGAGTGTTATGTGCCAAGTTTCCGTTAAAGCGGTCCTTCAACCATTTTAGTCGCATATGGTATTTGGATCTCTTAACTTCGCCTTTGTCGTTCACCTTTGAATAAAAAAATTCATCTTCACTGTCTTCATTACCGTCATAGACCTCATGCCCTAGGCATTCTTCGATCAGTAGTGACCAATTATCATCTGTATGTCCAGCAATTGCCTTTCCTGTAAACATAGATGTTAGAGATAAAGATATACTCGATATTTACAATACAATTTAATACACTACAATACGCTAAAAAAAAGATAAATTACTCTAAATATTTATACAATTTATTTACACTAAATATTAATAGGATTTATTTACACTAAATTACTCTAAATATTTACACTAAATTAATTTATTCCTAAATTAATTTATTCATAAATTAATTTACACTATATTAATTTATTCCTAAATTTATTTACACTATATTAATTTATTCCTAAATTTATTTACACTACATTTATTTACACTAAATTACCTGCACTAAATATAAATTACTCACAAAAGTATAAATTAGTAAGAAAAAATATTTTACCTGTAACAGGTAAGCCCCACAGACAGCTGACATCTTCCAGTGTCACTGTGCACTCCCCCACCGGAAGATGGAAACTATTCGTCTCGGGCCTCCACCTCTCGACGAGCGCAGTGATCAAATGTTTATCAATCTGACAATGCGTCACATCCTTCATCTGGTACAGGCCTAAGTACACCAAACCTTCTTTCATCCGAGGCTGGTAATGAATGCCCATTTGCCGAGGACCAGGACGCAGTGAACAAATCGGCTGGAACGATAATTTCATGCAAAATAATGTAAAGAACAAAAATTAATTTAAACTTCCAAGTTTATTTTGAAATTTAAAGCCAACACGATATTAAACAAATACCGTTGTATTCACCAACGATATCTTGTGTTCCTCAGGAGGCAATTGCAATAAGCGTTGTTCAGCAGCCATTTTGCACTACAATATAAATAAAATTACAACATAAAAAAACTCCAGTTAGTTAACAAATCAAAAATTCATTTAGCTAATTTACTCTACATACAAAATTAAAAAAACCTACAATTAGTTAAATTATACTAAAAAAAACCTAAATTACACTAAAAAAAGCCTAAATTATTCTACATTTATTTTTAAAAAAAACCATTACCAAGATTACTCTACCTACATACCAAATCATTATACAATTACTAAACACTATATACAATAAATTTATACACTAAATTACTCTAAATATTTATAAAATTTATTTACACTAAATATTTATACAATTTTTATACAACTTACTTACACTAAATATTTATTCACACTAAATTTATTTGCACTAAAAAATTATACAATTTATTTACACTAAATATTTATTCACACTTAAATTTATTTACACTAAATTTATTTACACTAAATTACTCTAAATTACTCTAATTACTCTAACTACTTATACATTTTATTTATACTACAATACATTAAAATACACTACAATCACTAAATAAATAACACTAAAATAAACTAATTTACACTACAATACACTAAAATAAACTAATTTACACTACATACAAACTAAACTAAATAATTGTACAAAAAAAATTAAAATTCGGATTTTTTTCCTAAATTAAAAATTCACACTATAATACATTAAATTACACTACAATACACTACAAAAAACTAATTTATTCTATAACTAAACTAAATAATTATAAATTTCGGATATTTTTTTCAAAAAATAAATTTAATCACGTACCCAATGAAACTTGTAGATATGAAGCTTTTCTTGTTCTTCTCTCAAAACTATATTCAAATATGTAATTAGAATAAAAAATGGCTGAAAATTTGAGGGGTTAAAATTAAATTTTTTTGGTTTGGTTTCGGGTAGAGGAAGAGGAAAAAGCTCTCGGGTAAGAGGATGGGAGGAAGAAGAAGGGAGTTGGCTTCTCGGTCCCGAGTAAAGAAAACACTGGGACCGAGTTGGCTTCTCGGTCCGGAGGAAAAAAACACTGGGACCGAGTTGCCATCTCGGTCCGGAGGAAAAAAACAATGGGACCGAGTTGCCATCTCGGTCCAGAGGGATTTGTGGATTTTCTGTGGCCTGAGGTGCGCCAATATTAAAAATAAAGGGGGACCGAGATGCCAATTCGGTCCGGAGAAAAAAAAATCGTGGGGACCGAATTGGCATCTCGGTTCTGATGGTTTTTGTAAAATTTGGGGTCATCATGTTGGTTTCGTAGAAAACATTTTTTTATTTACGGTTTTTAAAAAAAATCCATTTTAATCCAGCTGAGGAGATCAATGAGGTTAGACTATCAAATAAAAAAAGTGTTATTAGTCATATCTCTAATTCAATAGTACAGCCCAATTTGCCACAGGATCATACTTGCTAACAAGTATAATAAACAATATTGGCTTGGTGCTCTTGAGGATCAAGCCAATTGGATGTATATATATAGTTATGGCATGAGATTTTGGACATGCTATCAGTGTGCAAAAATATACTGGTTATGTGAAAATGGTATTAGTGTGCAAAATCAATTATTTACACAAAAAACCGAACACGTTGAGAACAAATGTGAAAATTTGACAGTTTTGCGCGCTCTTACAAGGGGTAAGCATGCAAAATTTAGTTTTATTCATTATTATTTTTTTTTTCTGTTTTGAAAAATATTTTATCGAAATTACAAATCAAGATGTCATGATAATTTTTTATTTGTTTACCTGACACGTACCGTATTAAAAAAAACAGGTAAGGGTAAAAAAAAAATTTCATTATCATAACGGATACGGGTATGAAAATGCCTCCATGCGACCCGTATAGTACCCGTTGACACCCCTAGGTGGAGCCTCCATAAAAAAATGGAGTCAATTGACCTTATTTATTTTAAATTTTTTGTATTTACGTCCTATTTATTTTTAATTTTTTGTATTTACATCTTATTTTTATATAATTAAGAGTAAAATACAATAGGTGTTGAATTTTACTGAATGGAAACAGAGAAGAGATGAATGAGAAAAAATATTCTTTTTTCAATCTAAAACTTGTCTTACAATCTAAACTCATATGGTATATATATGTATTTTCTTGAGGCTTATTTACCGTTAGTTATAACGGTAACATCCTATTCCTATTTTATTTACAATTTTATTCTTATTCTTATTTTACATTTTAACACTCTAGTTTTCTAGTTATTCTCAACACTCCCCCTCAAGCTAGGATTGTAAATATCGATCAATCCTAGCTTGCGTATATTTTCTTCAAAAGGCTTCGGATCAAGTCCCTTTGTAAAAATATCCGCCAATTGATCTTCGCTTCTCACGAAAGGAGTTTCAATTTCTTTTCCTTGTATTTTTTCTCTAATAAATTGGCAATCGACTTCGATGTGTTTTGTTCTTTCGTGAAACACCGGATTGGATGCTATATGTCGTGCCGCTTGATTATCACAAAACATTTGCATTGGCGCATGAATTTTAATTCCTAAATCCGAAAGAAGTTGCTTGATCAATGTCAACTCACTTGCGGTGGACGCCATGGCACGATATTCCGCTTCGGCGCTTGATCGTACCACGACATTTTGTTTCTTGCTTTTCCATGTGACTAGATTTCCGCCTACAAATGTGCAAAAGCCGGTTGTCGATTTTTTATCGAAGCTTCCGGCCCAATCTGCATCGGAATAGCCACACACATTGTTAGAATTGTTATTTTTCATACAAATTCCCTTTCCGGGTGTTCCTTTTAAATATCTTAGAATTCTATTTATTGCCTCTAAGTGTGGTGTTCTAGGAGCATGCATAAATTTGCTAATTTGACTTACCGAAAAAGAAATATCCGGACGCGTTACCGTTAGATATATTAATTTTCCTACAAGTCTTTGAAATTGATTTATATCTTCTAAAGATTCACCATCTTCGGTATTTAATTTATTCTTACCATCTATTGGTGTTGAGGCCGGTTTACAACCTAGTTTACCGGTTTCTTTTAACAAATCTAAGGTATATTTTCTTTGGGAAATAAATAGACCTTTCTTAGAATGTGCAATTTCTATTCCTAGAAAATATTTTAAATAACCAAGATCCTTAATGTCAAATTTTTCTTTCAATTGAAACTTTATTTTATTAATTTCTTCTTGGTTATTTCCTGTGATTATAATGTCATCAACATATACTAATATAATGGTAGTATTACTTCCTTCAAATTTTACAAATAATGAATGATCGGCACTACTAATTTTAAAATTACAAGAAATTAAATAAGAGCTTAGCTTGCCATACCATGCTCTTGGAGATTGCTTCAATCCATAAATAACTTTCTTCAATTTGCAAGCTAATTCATGATTTTTCTCTTTTTCATGACCGGGTGGTAAAGTCATATATACCTCTTCTTCAAGTGTTCCTTGAAGAAATGCATTTTTGACGTCCATTTGGTATAATTTCCAATTTTGGTTTACCGCAATAGAGAATAAAATTCTTACGGTATTCATTTTGGCCACCGGTGCAAAAGTCTCATGGTAGTCTATACCATATGTTTGGGTATAACCTTTGGCAACTAAGCGAGCCTTATACCGTTCTATGGTACCATCGCTATTGTATTTAATTTTATACACCCATTTACATCCTACGGATTTTTTATTTTTTGGTAATTGTACAATTACCCAAGTTTTATTTTTTTCAAGGGCTCTTAGTTCTTCTTTCATGGCTTTGTTCCATGAAGAATTTTTAATGGCTTCCTCATAGTTATATGGTTCTTGCTCTTTTGAAATTGAGGTTAAAAAAACTCTATGGTTTGAGGAGACATTTTCATAAGAAATAAAATTTTGAATAGGATATTGTACCTCATATGTGATAAAATCTCTTAACCTTGTTGAAGGTTGTGTTGTTCATATTGATCTTCGCAAAGGTGTTTCCTCTATGATTTCTTCTTCTTCACCAATTTGAGAAATTTCCTCTATTTCCCCCTCATTTTGTGAGATTTCTTCAATCTCATTCTCATTTTGTACCGGTGTACTATTTTCCTTAGGGAACTCAATTTGAGGTAGTATGAATATGTTTGGTGGTTCTTGGAGGTTGATTTTATTATCAACATTTTTGTAGAATGGCTCATTTTCTAGAAAAGTTACATCTCTAGAAATGTAAAATTTTTTATTGGTTGGATCATAGCATTTGTACCCCTTTTTTGTGATGAATATCCCAAAAAAATGGCCTTAACCGAGGTATAATCAAATTTGTCTTGTTTATTTTTGTGTACATAGCATGTACAACCAAAAACACGTAAATGACCAATATTGAGTTTTCGTTGGTAAATAATTTTCAATGGACTTTTATAATCTAAATTGGCACTTGGCAATCTATTTATTAAGTATGTGGCGGTGAGAACGGCATCCGACCAAAAAATCTTTGGTACATTATTTTAAAATAAAAGAACTCGGGTCATTTCAATCAAGTGTCTATTTTTCCGTTCGGAAACACCATTTTGTTCGGGTGTATAGACACATGTTGTTTGATGTAAAATCCCTTTTTGTTTGAAGAAGTTTGAAAAGTTTTGATTTATAAACTCTGTTCCATTATCGGATCTAAATATTTTAATTTTTGCTTCATATTGATTTTCTATAAAATTATAAAAATCTTGAAAGTGAGAAAATACTTCACTTTTATTTTTTAGTAAATATAACCAAGTTGCTTTAGAGAAATCATCTATGAAAATGACAAAATATTTATATCCATTAAATGATTCAATTGGGGTGGGACCCCATACATCCGAATGAACTAATTCAAAAAGCTTCTCACTTTTGCTATTTGATAAATGAAATGGTAATCTAATATGTTTTCCTAATTTACACACTTCACAATTACTACAATCTAATTTTGGAAAATCAATAACATGTTTTAGAATTTTATCCGAAGGATGCCCAACTCTTTTATGCCAAAAAATGTCTAAATTATCTTGTTTTTTAACATTTAGATTCACCTTTTCACAATTCAAAATATAAAGTCCATTTTCTAAAAAACCTTCACCAATTATTTTCCCGGTTTTCCGATCCTTAAATATTACATCATTTGAAGAAAAAATTGCATTACAATTTAATTCTTGTGTTAGTTTCTTAATTGAAATTAAATTTGTAGAGAAACTATTTATATACAAGACATCTTTTGTATTTTTTGAAAAAAGATTGCATACTCCAATACCATCAACTTTGGTTTTCATACCATTTGCAACGAGAACATATTGGTCATTTTTTAATAGCACTACTACAAAAAAGCTAATTCTACACTGCACATTGTACACGATTTTTCTAATTTTATATAAAAACCGTGTGTCAAATATGAAATTGTGAAAGGCTAAAAAATATTGGGGAATTATACACGGACACTTAGTTATAAATCAGTGTATAATTGTTTGAGAGAGCTACACGGTTTATTAGGGATCAAAAATCCGTGTGGAAAGAAACCGTGTGGAAAAGATTGAGAGAGTTACACGGATATTATACAAAAATCCGTGTATGAATTGCTACACGGATATTTGATTAAATAACCGTGTACAAATATTAAGAGAGCTACACGGTTTTTAGTTACATGTCCGTGTAGAATAGTTAGAGAGCTACACAGTTTTCTTATCAAATATCCGTGTATAAAGGGTAATGCTACACGGCTTTTTTTTAATAAATAACCGTGTATAAATTGTGACAGAGCTACACGGATTGTTAAGTATAAATCCGTGTAGAAAAGCCGTGTAGGGTTTTATCCAATATAAAAGGGCCCCTTCTCTTTCAGAGACTTCTCCTTCCAGCGCCGTTTTGATCAAGTAATTAATACGCCCTCTCTCTGTTTTGAACTGAGATCTGATTTTCGCAAATTAAAGGCTAGCAGCTGGAATCTGTCATCTTTGAAGTTTTTATCCTCCCACAGCAAGCACTGGTGTCTGATAATCATTGTGCCTTACCTAAATACGAGCATAATTGTTGATTCTTGTAAGCCCGAAGAAAATATCCCAGCTAACAAGTGCAAAGATATCTTCCCTTATGTCAACAAGTAAGCAATAATAATTTAATTGGTTTGAATTTTTTTTCAATTATATCAAATTATAAAATTGCTATAAACATTCACTCAATTTTGTAAGGTGATGCAATATGGGCCTGCGCATGTTTCAGAAAAAGGGGTGTAACTTTTGATCCGTCCGTCGGATCGGCCTGAAATTTTGAAAGGAACTCCACAACCCAAAGCCGGATTCGAAACTGATCTATGATCCGTTTCGCCCATTTTTCAGCTCAGATTCGTGATCCAACCGTCGGATCTGGACTTTTGGACCTTTCTTTATAATTTTAGCATTTTTAGGGTCTTTTATGTATCTTTTATGCATTTTTGCAACTGTATTTCATCTACCTTTTCTTGTTACTAACTAATACCAAATTGTAATTGTAGAATGTGCCAAAGGAACCGCATTACACCAAGGAGCAGATCGACGATATCAGGTGTGTGTGGGCAAGGTGGTTTGTAACGGAATTTTGCAATGCTCAACATGGATTTCCATAATTTTGTATAATTTGGTGTATATGAATATTGTATAATTTATTGCATATGGATTTCTGGCTAATCTGAAAAATATGAATTTCTTGCTAATCTGGAAAATATGGATTTATTGCTAATCTGGAAAATATGAATTTCTTGTTATATGAAATCTGAAAAATCTGGAATAGTTCTGTAACAAAACTGGCTAGCAAAACTGGAGGCTAGCCGAAAAACAAAAAATACAAAAAAAAAAAAAAAATGTTCTTTCTACACAGACATTTAACTAAAGTCTGTGTAGAAAAAAAAAGAGCTACACGGACATTTAGTTAAATGTCCGTGTAGAAAGAGGAGAGCTACACGGACATTTAACTAAATGTCCGTGTAGAAAGAGTCAAGCTACACGGTTTTTTAGTTAAAAGTCCGTGTACAAAAAGAATCGTACACGGTTTTTTAGGTAATATCCGTGTAGCTCGGTAAAATAGAGAGCGACACATTCTGGTCTTTGTACACGGCTGTTTGTGAAGTTATACGTGTAGAATCTTTAAAATTGCACACGGCCAAAAGTCCGTGTGTAGTTATTGAACTAATCGTACACCCTCGATTTAAACACGGTAGGAAATCCGTGTAGCTCCTCCTTTATTGTCCGTGTATAATCTCTTTTTTTGTAGTAGTGTAGGTCTAAATTGGTCAATAAATCTTTGTTGCAAAACATGTGGTCGGTTGCACCACTATCTAAGACTATTTTATTTTTTGAAGAAAGATTTATTGAGTTTAAAGCGATACCACTTAACGAGTTGCAGTGACCCGCTTCATAAAATCTATTGCTTTCTCCCCCACATGTCCTTGTTTGATTGTTCAGTTTGGTGAGCAACATGGAGAGACATTGAATTAACAGTTGCATCAGATCCTGCTCCTTCTTCAGCGGGTTGGCATGACCCGCTTCACGTTTCTCATTTTCTCCCTCTGAGGCGCCATTTACTCCCCCTGAGGGTTTTCTTGTTTCTCCCAGCGAAGAAAATTTTCTTCTCTCTTCGCCACTTGAGATGCCACCATTCTTCTCCCCTTTTCTGTCTGCTCGATCGCCTCTCCGGGCTGGTCGTAGATGGGGGTATAGAAACCAACAATTCTCCTTCTTGTGCCCGATTTTCTTGCAATTGTCACATCTCTCTCCTTCTCCGCCTCTTTCTTTAGGCTTTTGACGGTTTTGATTTCTGAAATTAGGGTTTTCGGATTTCGTTGCATTGGCTCGATTTGCACTTATAAAATTGATCAACTTTCTTGCCTGTTGAAGAATCTCAGGTTGATATGTCATGATTGCAAGGTAATTTCAGTATTTTCTGGTACTGTTTTTTTTGGACGGGATTTTTTTTTTATTTTTGCCCCTTGCTGGTTCGTATGCTTGGTTATTGGCTCTCTTTGTGGTTTGTTTACTGGTACCGTACCAGTATTCTGTGTTGGCTATGCGCCTTGTTTCTGTTGTGTTGGCTATGGCCTTGATGGTGCTGAAGTTCTTCGTTAGCTGCAGTCTTGTAGATCGTTATTTGCGGAATTGAGACAGGATTAGATATCCCGCTCTGATACCATGTTGAATTTTACTGAATGGAAACAGAGAAGAGATGAATGAGAAAAAATATTCTTTTTTCAATCTAAAACTTGTATCTTACAATCTAAACTCATATGGTATATATATGTATTTTCTTGAGGCTTATTTACCGTTAGTTATAACGGTAACATCCTATTCCTATTTTATTTACAATTTTATCCTTATTCTTATTTTACATTTTAACCCTCTAGTTTTCTAGTTATTATCAACAATAGGCATAAATTTAACGGCTATTTGTAACAGAAAAAATTTATATACTTGATAAAATTCAGGTCTGACCCCAAATTCTGAAATCTGGCTCCGCTTCGTAAAAATGATTGATTTTTATGAATCTAGTTTGATAAGTTCTACATAATTATGAGCATGTGCGTAGATTATAATTGATATAGGATTTATGTTGTATTTAAAGACCGGACAACTTTTTTAAAAACCAAATTAACTCGATCAAAAACCAACTCAATCTTACAATGAGAGATATTTATATTTAAAAATTTAAAATCATTTATTGTAAAATATTTGTAGTTCCAAATATTTGTATGAAGAGGTCAACCCGGTACCACTGGTACGAAAGACAGCAGTACGTAGACCCGGTACCGCATGTATGAAAGACAGCAGGGAGAAGACTAGGTACGACTGGTACGAAAGGACAGGAATGGTAACAGTACCAGTGGCGCTGGTAAGAAAGACAAGAGAAGGCCAGGTACTTCTGGTACCAACTGAAAAGGATACCATGGTACCACTGGGACATATGATGGAACACAAGTTACATCACTGGTACAAAAGAAAACCATGTACAGGCAAGCACAAAATGGACAGTGAAACCGGCTGCTCAAGAAAGGTATTCAGTCAACCAATTTAATTTTCCAATGTTTTCATGCTCTTGCACTTCATAATTTCATTTTATTTTTCACTTTAAATTTACTTGGTACACCTATTTTTTACTCAATAATCAACATATAAATATCCCTTGGCTTCTTCCTAACTGATTACATATATAGCATACATAGATGACATAGCTTTGCGGTCTAGCCAGTACCGGAAACACCGAGATCGGATTTACCATCATCTGCTCCAGCACCAAACACAGGCCCACCCAATCCAGCTGCATCCTTGACCTTATTCTCCAACTTGTTGACCGGCACCCCCGGCTCATCCTTGTCAGACCTTATAGCCATCCTCGGTGGATCTTCCGTGGCAGCACCAGGCGCAGTGTGGTAGATGGTGGCAGTGAAAGACCCCTTTGGTTGTGCTCCTTGTGCACCTGACATTGATATATTTTTTTTTATTTGCAAAACTGTTACTGATGGAAAAATAGAAATAGCCAAGTGTACTGAAACTGTTTCAGAACTGAACTAGAGTGAGATTTGGTTTGTAGAAATCGAACGACAGAAAGAGAATTGGGAAAGATTTATATATATAATATATATATGAAGAAGCTACTAGTAACTAGAAACGACATGTAGGAAAGTTGACTGAAATATAAAATGCATTTTATTTCATTTTTAAAACTTATAAGCCCACAACGATTAATTCCAAATTTTTGTGTGTTGTACTTCATTTCATCTGATGAATCCCAGTCCATATAAAAAATTAAAAGGACAGTATTGCACTTATTTCAAAGTACTATCAAATTTCTACCCTTTCCAGTTTTTTCTTTGGCTTGCTCAAAATTTCAAAATTAGTTGATCCAATCTGACTTGTACATTAAACCGGCAAGGAATCTGGTTATGAGGTATTAATCCGTCCATCTGTTAAGAGATTTAATTAATTAACTTTCTTAATACTATTCTAATCCGTCTAATATTTAATCACATGGCTGAGAGATTTAATTAATTAACTCTATGATGAACTTTCAGTGGACAACAGCTAAATTCTTCTGGTATTTATTCTATATGTACTTCACGCTTCTTTACTTCACATATTACGGGATGCTTTGTTTTGGCTTGACTCCTAGTTACAACATCGCTGCCATCGTTTCTTCGGCATTTTACGGCATTTGGAATGTCTTCTTCGGATTTATCATCGTCCAACCAGTAAGTTCTTTTGATAAATTCTACTTTCTGCTTACCAAAAATCTCAACATTTTCATTGTTAAAAATGACCAAATTGCCCTTTGATTTGCAGAGCATGCCAGTATGGTGGAGTTGGTACTATTGGGCCTGTCCCGTCTCATGGACACTATACGGGTTGGTCACATCACAATTCGGAGACATAGATGACCCGCTTCATGGATCAAATGAAACAGTGAGAGAGTTTTTGAAGAGTTATTTTGGATTCCATCACGATTTTCTACCGGTGATTGCAGTTATGGTTGTTGGATTTGCAGCTCTGTTCGCTGTCCTCTTTGGTGTTTCCATCAAAGTGCTCAACTTCCAAAAAAGATAGATATAATTTCTTCTTAGATGAGATTAGTGATTTTTTATTCAAAAAAATAGATTTTAGTTAATAAATCTGGAGTATACAAAAGTTTTGTTGCATTTTTTTTTCTCTTCTGTAGTTCTTTGTATAGGATAAGTTCACCAATTCACCATATATACTGTAATTTGTAAGAGATTCAAATAAATAATTCAATTCTTTAAAATGTTTTATTCTATTAATAATAAAGTTGATATTTCATAATTGAAATTTTTCTTAGATCTATTTGAAATTGTTACATGTATATAAATAGAAAATCGTGGAAATATTTTTGTTCATATTAATTAAAATAAGGTCTGTTTCAAATGGAAAAGGAGAACGTTGGAACCAAAAGCGTCCAATTGAAAATAAAACAGCCATCCGCTAATTTTTAAATTTACTTGTAAGCTAGCCCTTTAAATTTATTATTTTATATACAAGCACTAATACATATAAACAAAATTAGTTAATTTCATATTATCTAATAAAATATTTTTAACATTTTAAAGGTGACTTAGCACCTCGAGCATGAATAAAGATTTGCACATGTATACGAACGAAACACAACTTTGACACATCATCTTTATTTGACAATTATACAAATTATATTTCCCACTTTATATGCATGTAAATCAACAGCATGCATCATCAATACAAAATCAATAGATCATTATATCTTAAGATTTTAACAGTTCGTGTGCCGAACAATGCTGCTTTTAGCTGGTAATTTTCTGACTTGATCGACATGAACTTCCAATTGACGAATCAAAACAATGTTTGTAAGAACAAAAGCATTGTAGATTGCCCTTTCTTACGGCTCTGCAACAGTTAGGTATTGGTTGTGGCAGAATGAAGCCTCTCAATGATGGCAAACAAGCAGTGACGTCATCGTTGTTTATTCCACATAAGCTTAAAGCTGATACCATACCATTATTTGCTGCAAAATATAACAATAGCATTGACAGAAAAGTCAGCTTGAGAGATGGTTGAAACTCTATATTGTATATTCAAAATTTTCGAATTGAATTATGCTAGAATGTCTTAGGTTTGAAATTTTGGAATGAATAATATGAGTTTATATATCCTACAAATATTGGATACATGGTGGTTGTACTGTTGTGATTTTGTTAAAAGTTGATAATTGCAATTTGTAGATTTGTTGCGCGAGCATAACTAATTTTGTTGAGAAAATGATAAAGACAATGTTTCATCTTTAATTAATGCACGTAGTTAATTTTAGTTACAAATTATTTTAGTTAAAAATAATAGCAAGAATTAGGTTTTTCAAATTTAGAAGAGCATATTGTTCTGGATTTGTTAATTAGTTGTTTTACATCAGATATATATTTTAATAAAAGTAATTTTGAAAATTTTGAGATTACATGAAATTCTTCCTTTTTTGTCCACTATTGTAAAAACAAAAATTAATTTAAATAAGGTTGAAAATAAAAATGTTAGTTTATAGATATGTTTTGGATCAAAATATCAAATTTCATACAATTGGAGTATTATCTAGTATTATACCAATGATCGTTGATTTTGGACCAATAAAATTTCAAAACATTTTATATAAGTTGAAACATTTACCTTAGCTCTATTTTCTTTTTTAATCAAATGTTGGTTCAGCGTCATGAGCTAATTTTATATCAGCCTGCGTAAAATCCATTCAACATTTTTTATTTAGCATTTTATTTTTTAGATAAAGACGAAGATAAGTCTATTAATGTTAAATTTTCATAAAAAAATTATAAATTAAGTTTTAAATATATTCAATATTGTATTAGTCACTAGATTAAAATATAATTTTTTTCTTATTTTTCTATAAAATTTATTAAAAAAAAAAACTTAAAACTTACCTAAAAATATGAAGTCCACTGGTCTAAATTCGGGTAAAAATTTTAGCAGAGTAATTTTCACTTCATGCAGCGCACATACTATAGAATCAAAACAAAACTACATATGGTTTTTGCGCTTTATGACGTAAAAACTTCTCTGTTAAAATCTTTATCCTAAATTGCTCATACCATAAGTCCATCCCTTTCTGTGTCGCTGCCAACCCACTCTCCCCCAAACCCTACGCGAAACAGAAAGAGAAACGGGAAAAACCCCAAACCCTAAATCGCCTCTTTGGCACCTCTCATCCGATCCTCTTGCTTCCCTCTGTTGCTGCCAATTCTTCACAGGTATGGAAGTTTTAAACTTGATTTTATTGTACTGGTTTTAGTGATTTCTATTGAATTAGAAATTTCCAATGATATGAGAAATTAGATGTTTTAATATATACTGAAATTACAAATTTTATTGTACAACAGAGTCGTGCCAGGAAGGTGTTTGAATAAATGCTTTTGTGAAGGTGAAAGATGATGAATACCAAGAGATGCGGTATTGATAGGATTAGTAGCTTGCCTGATGAGATTCTCACATATATCCTATCATTTCTTAGTACAAGAAAGGCCGTGCAGACATGCATCTTGTCCAAAAGATGGACAAACACATGGGCCGGTTCTGGAAAGCTACTGATCCTCTTGGAAAGCTACTGGAAAGCTACTGATCCTATTGTACTAAACATTTTAAGAGAATAGATCATATAATTAATCTCATGTTTAACCGAACATATCATACAAAAAAAATGTTTAACCGAACATATCATGTTTAACCAGCTCCACTGGTACGAAAGACAGCAGGAGGTAGACCCGGTACCGCTTGTACGAAAGACAGCAGGGGGAAGACTAGGTACCACTGGTACGAAGGACAGCAATGGTAACAGTACCAGTGGCGCTGGTAAGAAAGACAGGGGAAAGCCAGGTACTGCTGGTACCAACTGAAAAGGACCCCATGGTACCACTGGGACATATGATGGCACACAAGTTAGATCACTGGTACAAAAGAAAACCCTGTACAGCCATACAGGCAAGCACCAAATGGACAGTGAAACCGGCTGCTCAAGAAAGGTATTCAGTAAACCACTTTAATTTTCCAATGTTTTCATGCTCTTGCACTTCATAATTTCATTTTATTTTTCACTTCAAATTTACTACCCCAATGTTTTGAGTATTATATTTAATTATAATCTTGTTACAAAACTCATGTAACTCAGTTTATGAAATCAAATTTGAGCTTGACCTACATTTTATCTCAAAAAAAAAAAAAAAATTGGTTACAATATATATTAATATTTAATAACACTGGCACTCATAGAAAGCTCAAGTGGTTGATAATTAATTAATTCAGCCTTTTAGCATGACCTTATAGAGAATTAATTATCAACCATTTTGAGCTTTCATGAAACACCTTAAATTTGTAAGTTGTAAGGCTTGTTGAGAAATAAGTAAACAAAGATAATAGAAGGCACAGGTTTCTACTAACATAATTAATGAAAATGTCTCATAATTAAATATATAGGATGAGTCGTTATGTAGTTATGCTTCATATAACAGGGATGCTTAGCCTAACACGAAATTATACACACACACACACACACTTATAGACATCCATGTTTTCCAAATGAATATCATGTGTGCAAGCAGAAGTTGTTTGATCAATATCTATACTGTTGATCAGGATTCATGCGATTTCTGCCAAGGCAATGCAGAAGTGAATTAATATCAAAATTTTGTGAATTTAGGGGCAACATATATATCAATTTCTATATTGTTGTCACTTGAGGACACCTCCATTGTTACAAAAATGGAGGGGATTGGACAAAAAAAAGTAAAAATAATCAGTTAGAGCATATGCTAAAAAAATTAACTAAACCTATTGTATCATTTTAAATTCGTATATTTTTACAAAAAAAAGATATCTAAAGTGCGTGATCGATAATCTAAGAATTTATTTTGAATTGAAGTATGAAAGTAGACCAAATTATATTATTGATAGCCATCGTTTAGGATGCACAAATGACAAAAAAAAAATTTATTTCTATAAATATATTAAATATTTTGTCGGGAAGGAATAAGATGAAATTTTTTCTCGATGTGATAGATGGCATTCGATTATTTAGATTTGTATGCATATCTCAATCCTTAGTTACATAAATATCTTATTTGTATGTACTCTAAGAAACCAAATTAATTATTTGTTCTTTCTATTGCATAGAATTTTTTTTTTCCATATATCCGGTTTTTTATAAAATATTTGATACATTTTAAAAATAAATATTTCTCCCCATTATTATTTTAGTTGTCCAGGTATGAACAACCCGAATGCATTTGCCACTATTTACTTTTAAGTTTTTTATTTTTTATATTTTGATCCAGACTGTTCGATCAGAAAGTCGGGCCAATTCGGTCCGTGGTGTAATGCACGGGGTCCCTTATATTCGTGTTAGGGCTGATCAGACGGTCCGGATGAAAACTAAAAAATTGGATTACTTTAGGGATCTGATTTCTGGTTGTTGTGGGCTTTGTTGGTAGATCTAGTTCTTGTGGTAAAATGAAGCTTCCTTCCATCTATTTTTTTTTTAAATTCAAGTCATCAACATAGTGACAAATGAATTATTCGGGTTCGGTTCGGCGAGGTCAAAAATTCGTGATTCGGGAATAATTCGGGTATAATTCAGAAATGATTTGAAATTATTCAGACCAGAGATATCAGTCCTACAAGGGAGAAAAAAAAAAGAAAAAAAAGAAAAATTCTGAGAAAAGTTTGGAAATTTTTTGTAATCACGAATTATTCACAAATAATTAGATCAAAGTTCAGTTAACTGAATAATTTGGCATTCGATTTGACATCACCAAAAAAGCTCGCGAATCTTGTGACTATGGTCATCAAGGGACCTGTAGATCAATAGATCAGTAGACACTACAAAGCTTCAACTTGAAGGTGCGCCACAGAAAATTATATCTTTATTCCGAGTGTTGTTCCTCCTGTTGTTTAATTATCCTGAATGATCATCTAAACCTTAATTCAGGCCTAGGGGCCCACCTAAAGTTTTAACAATTTATATAGCTACTTATCATTTTAATTAGTCAATCTAGATCACCTGATTTGATTGAATGTCAAGATCTCTATAAATGAATATTATACTTGCATATACCGTTTGGAGGTAATTAAAATGCAAAATGAAGAAATTTGGAGGTAGCCAAAATCCATTCTTTGACCTAATTAATTTTTACTGTTCTATATATACACATATATGTATGGTTTTATGGTGTGATTATTATCGAAATAAAAATTTATCTTTCTTCTCGTTCAATTTTTAAACAAAATGTATTGAAATAATTCAGACTTTGGAGGAAATCAAATATAAAGAGACATAACGCTACCCGATATTTTGTTGGTAAGACTTTGGTTTCACTTTTATTTTTCATCATATTATTTGTTCAAGTATTTTGTTGAGTAATGACCTTATTCCTCTGGACAAATATGTTCTTGGAATTTGTTCGCTTATACTATTGAAGTTATTTTTCATCTCTCTTGTGCAGACCAGAACCCTTTTATCTCCTTGGAGATTAATACAAAAACATATTCCAAACACTCCTTCTTAAAATCCGCACGGAAAACAACCCCCAAAAAAAGGAAACAATAAAAGGAAAAAGAAAAATAGTTAAGTCTAGGTTTTATTGATGTTTGATGTATTTCTTATTTGATTGTTTTATGCAACCAATGAGCCTCCCAAGAAAATTGAAACAGTAAATCAGATAAAGCTTAGTTGTTGTAATTTATTTTATTTCTTTGTCATACTTTTTTTAATTTTACAACTTTTGTTTCCTATAGTTTGGAGTCTTTTCTGATAAGAAATTTGCAAAAGGAAACTTTGCTAAAATGCAACATAACTCAATTCAAACAAATTCAAATGCAAATGCATGTGGCGTAGTTGCTCTCCCTTTCCTTTTTTTTTCATAAAAAACCTCCCATTTCATTCATTTTGTATCAAATCAATCAATATCTTGCTTTAACATGTCAGGCATGAATCAATTTCTTCCTTTTACCTTGCTTTGGTACATTTTTGTAGTGACTATGTTTTATAGATGGACACCACACCTTGTTGAATATCTAATTCTCTTATTACAATTTAATTGATTTATAACTAAACATAACATAAGTGATTATATTTTTTTTCCCATCATGCCCATGTTTTATCTGATGGTTCAAAAACAATGTACTGGAGCAATTAACAAAAAATAAAATGATTGTGGATAAATAATAAGGAAATTGCAATTTCCATTTTGTATCTTGATTTTTGTAAAACAAACTCTAATCACAAACTCGTTGGTTTGGATGAGTTACCCATTCTCTGTTTTGTGTAATGTACAATTATTCATGGTCCCTATGCGTGGATCACTGAGTGTGACCCCATGTGGATTGTAACTCGTTGGTTTCCTATCCTGCAGGGATTGTAACTCTGTGAATGCCACATAGAATCTGTCATTCTCCAATAATGCAGAAGACTTGAGATTTTGAAGTCAAGCTCTAGACCAGTGGTTATTACACGTTATCTCTTTCCAAAATCTCTATTTCTTATCTCTCTTGCTTATTAACCAACCAATCTCTGCCTCTTGCTATCTATATTCTCAATCTGTTCTCTCAATCACCAATTTGGTACGTGTTTACAAAAAATAAAAATAAACATTCTGTTCTCTCAATTCTCAATCATTCCCAAGCAACACTAGCAAGGAAAAAAAAAATCAAAAAAAAATTGAGAAAAAAAACAGCGGCCTTGAGGAAGCTGCCACAGTAGAAGACGAATCTTGCCGTAGGGTACGCGTCAAAATCTCTGTTCCTCTGCTCAATCTCTTGCCATCGGGTACACGGTATCTCTTTCCAAAATCTCTAATTCTCATCTCTTTTGCTTATTAACCAACCAATCTCTGTCTTTTGCTATCATCTTCATTCTCAATTTATTTCCAACTATCTTGCAATCTCTGATTCCGACTCTCTCATCTCTTGCCGTAGGGTACGCGTTTGTATTTTCCAAATCTCTATTTCTCATCTGCTTATTAACATCACAGAGATTTTGGTAGAACACTTTTGTTTATTAACCAACCAATCTCTGCTTATTAACGGACCAATCTCTACCTTTTGCAATATTCATTCTCAATCTGTTCTCTCAATCACCAATTTGGTACGTGTTTACAAAAAAAAAAAAAAAATACAATTTGCTACTTGTTATTTGTCATTCCCAAGCATCACTAGCAAGGAAAAAAAAAATAGAGGAAAAAACCAGCAGCTTTGAGGAAGCTGCCCTCAGTAGAAGATGAATCTTTTAACCATTGCTGAGTGGGCGGGGTCCGCTGTTGTGGGGCAACTTATCAGCACGGGTTTTTCCTACTTGCGTGATCATGTGCTGCCAGTTGACAGCAAAGCTGAGCTAAAGAGGCTACAGGCAGCTCTTCCCCAGATCACAGCTATCATGGGCATTGCTGAAGCACTCAAGATGAAGCACCCGGATGCTGGCCAATGGGTCGAGCAATTTAGGGAGGCTGTTGAAGCATCTGAAGACGTGCTTGATGAGTTGGAGTACCAAAAACTGGAGGATATGGTGAAAGACCGAGATGAGGCGGGTGGATCCGCTTCTAGTTCAAAGAAGATAAAACCATGTACTATCAATGATGATACATTGGAGAGGTTGAAGGAGGCTGTAACAATGTTGGATCAGGCTGCAAACGGTGTGGAGCATCTCCTTCAAGCTGCCAGTGTGCTAGGTATTCGTGATCTTTCCGAATCACGACAAGAAACCTGTAAAATTTTTAGTCGCGAAACTACTTCCTTTTTAGTTGAAAGAGTGTTGTTTGGCCGGGAAGTTGAGAAGCACAAGATAATTGATTGGCTAAAGCGACCAACTGATGTCCGCCTCTCTTCGTTTGGCATTGTCGGGGTGGGTGGACTAGGAAAGACCACCCTTGTACAATTTGCATATCAAGAGATGCGCGGGTCGAATCATTTCGACAAAACAATATGGGTTTGTGTTTCTACTAACTTCAGTGTTGAAGATATAACGAGAAAGATGCTTGGTGAACTAGGAGAAAATA
This sequence comes from Carex parvula, assembly GCA_025461045.1. Lineage (NCBI taxonomy): Eukaryota > Viridiplantae > Streptophyta > Magnoliopsida > Poales > Cyperaceae > Carex > Carex parvula. The sequence continues at coordinate 72,270 of JAJGRW010003304.1, forward strand.
ATTATTATAATAAACCATTAAATGCACTTCAAGAGACCTTGAAAGAAAATATACATTTAAAGAAAATTCTTCTCGTTTTTGATGATATATGGGATGATGAGAAAAGGAGCAACTGGGACCAACTGATTGCTCCTTTGAGATTTGTACAAGAAGGTAGTAAAATATTATTTACTACTAGAATGAAATCAGTGGCAGACTTGCTTGCAAGTGTGATAAGTACAGAGCATGAATCTCTATCATTACAAGGCTTAGGAGAGCAAGAGTTGCGATTGCTCTTTCACGGCTATGCATTTCGTGGTTTTAACCGTGACAATCATAGAGATTTGCAAGCAATTGGAGATCAAATACTAAAAATGCTCCGAGGTAGCCCATTAGCAGCAAAGGTGATCGGAAGCTTGCTGAATTCACGTATGGACCACCAGTATTGGAGAAGAGTTTTGAATCACGGGTCTCTATTTAACGTAGAGCAAGCAAAGGATGTGGTGGAGGTTTTGAAATTGAGCTACTACCATTTACCAGCAAATTTGCAGGTATGCTTTAGATTTTGTAGCATATTTCCTCAAGATCATCTGTTTGATAAAGACGACTTGATCAAAATGTGGATTTGTTCTGGATTTGTCCGGCAACAATCAAGTCAAGAAGAAAGGCCAGAAGATATTGGAGAAGATTACTTCAATCTTCTTTTAAGGAAGTCATTCTTTGAATATGTTGAACCATGGAAAGTTGAAAGGAGATATGTTATGCATGATTTGGTGCATGAGTTGGCCCAAAACGTTTCCTATGGAGAATGTTGTAGAATAGAACCTAATGAAAAATCAATTACCATACCTAGCACTGTACGACATGTTTATGTACATGAACGTGAAATGGAAAAGGTCTTGCATCTTCAAAATTTACGCAGCTTGGTTGTAGCCACTTATTCGTATTCATTTATTTTTCCAAATAATTTAATTAAGAAAAGTTTACGTTTGTTGAAAATATGTGGATCCAAAAACAGTGAAATGCCCAAAGAGGTAAGCTGTTTGGTACATCTTCGCTACCTATCCGTGGAGGCACCTCGAACTTATGATGTCACTGATGAAACGTTCAAGTACTTGTTCCTTGCTTCAGTTTACAAACTTTATCATTTGCAAGTTCTAGAAATTCCAGGAGATAATGAGATTCCGTTCTATTCAGCAATTGAAACAACTGGAGTGACCAATCTACTTAAGTTGCGTTATATGAGGCTTCCAAAGGAGATAATGCAAACCATTCATGGAGTCCACAAGCTGACGTCTCTCCAAGAGTTAACCTTTTTTGTTGGACAAGAGAGTGGTCAACGTATAAATGAACTGGGCACACTAAAGAACCTCCGACATCTGTCTATTGAAAACATTGAGAATATAGGGTCTCATACTGAAGCTAAGAGTGCCAACCTATTAGGAAAGAATAACCTCATGTTGCTCTCCCTGAAATGGACTTCAGAGAGCAATCCTATTCTCCCTGAGAAAATCATTGATTACCTCCAACCCCCTCCCAGTCTCATGGAATTGGCAATTATCAATTATAATGGTCAAAGATCTCCTAATTGGATGTAAGATTCACCGCCTTTAAACCTGTCATCCCTCAAATTACTTAATTGTCCTCTTTGGAAAAACCAATTATTTTCTGGGAATATACCATATTTGAAAATTCTTGATATACGTGGTTGTCTAAATCTGGACAAGTTACCTGATATGCCACTTTCTCTAATTGAATTTCGAATTAGTCATGTGGGCTTGACTTCTCTTCCAGCTTTTTACCAAAATTCTGGTAATAACACTCCTGCCCCGTTCTCCCTAAAATCATCACTAAAAATAGTGCAGATAGAAAACTGCCAAAACTTGAGATCATTGAACGGATTCCTGCAGCAAGACAACATAGATTTTCAGTCTATCGAGAAAATAGCAGTCACAAGTTGTGAGAATCTCGTACATCTACCAATGGGTGCATTTGGGAAATTTGTATCGCTACATATATTAACAATAGGGTATTGCCCAATGCTAATGGCAGTTGATAACCAGAGCACCCTCCTTCCCCTAGCACTAAAAAAACTTTCAATAGAAAACTGCGGTAAACTTGATGAGCCACTGCTGGAATCAGCAGCAAGCCTTCCTACTCTCACTGATCTTTGGATTTCTGATTGTGCAAATATTTCTTGGGTTCCCTCCTCAGAAAATGTATTCAGATCTCTCAATGTGCTACACATATCAGGATGCAAGAAGCTCATTGAACATTCATCTAGGGAACAAGCACATGGTGTTGACCAAGGAAGTAGCTTGGCTTCTTTAAAGATCAAGGATCTTTACATTGATAACCTCTCTCTCCTTCTCATCGAACCACTAAGAAGCCTAAGCTTTGTTAGCTACCTAAATGTTTCCCGTTGTTCATGGATGGAGGCTTTGCTGGAGCAATGGTTTCTGCAAAACAGCAGTAGCCTCAAGTGGTTGACTCTCTGGGATGTGAGAAATCTCAATACATTGCCTGCGACAATGGTGAGGCTCACTGTGCTTGAAGTGGTGAAAATCTTTGGGGCTGATTTGCTGGAGGAGCTTCCGGAGTTACCTGCTTCTCTAAGGAAGATATATATCGGTGATGCAAGCTCTCTGAAGTCATTGCCTGCTACAATGGCGAGACTCACTGCCCTAGAAAGTCTAACAATTTCAAAAGCTGATTTGCTTGAGAAGCTCCCAGAATTACCTGCTTCTCTGAAAGAAAAGAAAATTGAAGGCCGTGGTGGCCGATTGCTCTGAAACATAAGGACACTCTACTTTTATAACAGATCCCCATCTCATGTTGGAAAAAAAAAAAACCATCTAGAAATCAAGAAAGTTGATTTGCTGGAGGAGCTCCCAGGGTTACCTGTTTCTCTAAAAAATAAGTCCATTAAAGGCTGTGGTGGCAGGTGGCTTCTCTGAAACACTCTGCTTTCATAACAGAAATAAATCAGATACATGCAGTAGGATAATGCTTCATAACTTACCAACCCCGTATTAATAAGGTACTTTCTTTCGTGCAATAGATTTGGTTTTTTTTTTTGTCAGTAAGATATTCTTGTTTCAAACTTCAACAACTTTGTAGGTCATTTCTACTGTTGACTCATTCCTGCACAGACAAGGCCCACAACACAACAGTGACAACTCGACTGTTGCATATTCATGTTAATGTCCAGAGGAATGGAGGATTATATCTCAAATAACTACTACAGTACCTTCCCTGCTGGCATATATCTTACCTTGTTTCCAAACTATCTGTTTTACTTTTCCTTATTTATTTAAATTTGATGGATACTAACATATCTCAAATGTTTAACTCTCCCTATGTCTAAATGATATAGTTGGTCATAAGCCCAGAAAAAAAGGAGGGTTACAATAAAAAGTTTGAAAATTAGAAGAATAGCAACTCAAATTTAAAAAAAAAAAAGACACTGAATTTTTTTGCAAAAAGAACTGTAATAACTAAGACTATACAACAAAAAGAAGGTTTATTTTGATAAAAAGCGAAAGTTCTTATTTAAAAGAACATGCACAAAATTCACAAAGTGTCCAAACTTCATTTCTAACAAGTTCCACTTTATTGGGACTAGTTTGCCTAAATTACCTGTTGAAGTGTCTGATGTTGTTAGCTCAAATTATTTTTAGCTGTTCTTTCCATTTGCTTTTTTCTCTTTTTAATCATTTTCTTAAGTGGTGCTGGCCAGCAGTACCTGCTTTGGTTTTCATACCACTAGTGTATCTTTGCCTTTAATTGATACTTGTTGAGGCAGATTTTTATTCAGTTCTCTGAGTGATCTGCTTTCTTTACTTGGATAAGAAAGTATGTTGTCCCGATTTGAACTAAACTGCATCTGTAACCACACTGCTACAGTATCTGTACCAGATGATACAATAGTTTTCAATGAGTGGGGGCTAGATGCCAACTCTCTCACCTGATCAATTTTCACTAAAAATAGGGACCATAGTAATCTCCAATTTCAGATGTGTTTTGCAAATAATTAAGGTTGCAGGCATATAGGTCAACTTTGTTTTTTCAGATGAAATGTAAACTGATTGGGTTTCAATCCTAGCTTACAATGACGAGATTCACTGTGAACTGCAGTTGGAAGTGAAAAATCAAAACAGAGGGGCAGCAGTGCAATTTTACCAAGTTCAAAGGAAAGAAGTCCAAAATTTCCACAGAAGGGCTGCAGTGCAATTTTAATCCAGCTGAGATGAATGAGGTTAGACTATCAAATGAAAAAAAAATAAACAATATCAAGCAGCAATCAAGCCTAATTGGATATGTATAGTTATGGCATGAGATTTTGGACATAATACTGGTTATGTGAAAATGGTTTTAGTGCGCAAATTACAGAAAAAACCAAACACGTTGGGAACGAATATGAAAATTGAATGTATATACACATTGAAAATCATTTGACAGCGCAAGAAAATTATTTGACAATTTTGCACTGTCTTACAAGAGGCAGGAAATTGTGAAAGAGATTTATGGAATTTTAAGGGGTAAGCATGCAAACTTTTCGTTACCCATTGAATAGTTAACAACAATGACCCAATCCTCATTGACAACTTTATCCAAAATAAATTTAAAAAACAAGACATGATTTTTGCTACATGTTAATCTCTTGAATGAAAAAAGCCATGATTATAGATAGAATCTAGCATTCATTAACTACCTACAGAGGTACTGAATTTTCATTAACTTGTTTCATTTTCTGATTAATATTCTGATTAGAGATTAGGGAAGCAATGGTGGGATCCAGGAGGCCTGTAAATTCCTTCAATCCCGACCTTATGCTATACATGTGATTTTCTACTGAAATCATGATTCACTGGTACATCCTTCTCTAGCAGAAGTTTTTTTTGGTGACAATGATTCGTGTAAACCGCATCCCTACAGGCTGAGTCTGTATGTGCCTCTGTCGGAGTACAAGGACAACATGCGACAAATCGGGCTTTTCATCTGGGTACTTCTCACTTGATTTATCTATTCTCAATCTTCATTTTCTTTTGAAGCAATTTTTGTTCCTTATTTATAAGAGCGCCATACTGCTTTTGAACTAGGTGTCTGTTACCTGTCAATTGTGGCAGTATCCTGGTTATTGGAAACTTGGGAATACCTGATTGGTGGTTTGCCGAATTTTAGCCCAAAATGGGACTTGACTGAATATCCAAAATTAGGAATTGTGATAGTATAATTAGACAATATTTCTTTGACAAAATGGTACCAGCATAATTGTTCGACAAAATATTTTTTTGTAACTTTTTTCCTACCTTTTGAACACAAAACAAGTTTTATGATTAACTTACTGATTCAGCTTCCGATTCCAATTTTCATAGCAATGGCTGATACATACTTCATGTAAATTCACAAAGACTTGCCCTAAGGTTTATTAAAGTAAACAACTTGGCTAATTTGCATGTTGATAACTGTTAAAAATTAGGGGCAGCAGAGATATTGAAGGCGATATGTAGTGCTAAAATCCAAATCACAAGTATACAAATTGATTTTCTCTAAGCAGCTCTTGAATTGAGAAATAATTAGTAAACAATAAAAAAATATGAGAATTTGTAATACACATCCTATTTACTCTATAATCAACATATATGATATATGCCTTGCCATTTTCCTAACTTATTAGTTACATCGCATACATATACATAGATGACATGTGTAACGTACTTTGCAGTCTAGCCGGTACCGGCAACACCGAGATCGGGTTTACCGTCATTTGCTCCAGCGCCGAAGACGGGCCCAGCCAAGCCAGCCGCATCCTTGACCTTATCCTCCAACTTGTTGACCGGCACCCCCGGCTCGTCCTTGTCAGACTTTATGGCGATCCTCGGTGGATCTTCTTTGGCATCACCGAACGCAGTGTGGTAGGTGGTGGCGGTGAAAGACCCCTTTGGTTGTGCTCCTTGCGCACCTGACATTAATATTTTTTCTTTTGTTATTGGAAAACTGATACTGATGGAAAATAGAAGTAGAGTGTATTGAAGTAGAGTGAGATTTGGTTTGTAGAAATGGAACGAAAGAGAGAGATTGGGGAAAAGATTTAGATGAAGAAGCTACTAGTTACTAGAAACACGTAGGAGAGTTGACTGACACGTGTTATTGTAATTGCATAGCCCCCTGTCTGGCCCTAAAACATAAAATGCTTTTTGGGCCTCTAGCTGTTGGTCGGGCACATAAAATGCTTCATCTGATGAATCCCAGCCCATATAAAATATTAAAAGGACAGTATTGCACTTATTTCAAAATACGATTAAATTTCTTTGGGTTGCTCAAAATTTCAAAATTAGTTGATCCAATCTGACTTGTACATTAAATTCCATGGGATCCAATCCAATAGAAGCAATTGAATCAACAAATATTTAACTAATTAAACGGTTAGACCTAACTTGATTTCACTATTATATGTTTAAGTATATTGTTCATGCTAAACAATACATCTCATAGATTATTAACAACAACCAATGATGAGATATTTAGAGATCACAATTAAGTACACGAGTAATAAAAAGAAATGAAAGAACAAGCAGTGACAGAATAGCAACAAGGAAGAACGACTCTGAGGCGGAGCCAAAATCCAAAGTTTTTGTTAATGAAAACAAGTCACTAATAAAGAAGAACAAACAGGAGACACACACTTGAATTATAGTAAATAAATGAAATAAAAAACATCAGAAAAGAAAGCATGATAACAAAATCAGTCCCATTACCAGTGCACCTGCTAATAACAAGTCTATAAAAAATAAAAGTCGAGGTACATGATCATTACTCAACAAAATACTTGAACAAATAATATGGTTAAATAAAAGTGAAACCAGAGTCTTACCAACATGTTGAGAATTTGAGAGTAATTTATGAAACTTATTTATGATTTGAATTTTTCAATCTAATTTACAATAGGCTCTGTCATGCCTTTTGTACAAAGAAATTTTAACAGTTGCCTATAAAATTAACGTTAGCCTAAGTAAAGGTACAATATTTAAAAATAGAAAAAGGATGGAGGTACTTATTGCTCGCCTTTATTCTAAAAATATATGACTGATGAAAAATAAAACCCTTAACAGATCTGAGACTAATCGGATCCTATTTTCCTTTATTTGTCAACACAACAAAATTTCGTATTGCGGCTCTTTATATATATTTGGTTTCTTTGAAAATCTGAATTATTTCATTTCCTTTTCTTTAAAAATTGAATAAGAAGAAAAACAAATTGTGATATCAATAATAATCACGACGATAAGACCATACATACACGTGTATACATAGCACATCAAGCACATGAAAAATTGAAAATTTTGAATTATATATATGAGTTAAAAGTAATACTTCTGTTAATTTTGTGGTTCATTCAAATATATGGGGCAATTGTTCTGTTCACAACGGTGTGAAAGGGAGACAGATATATAGGCATGTATCACTTTAATTATGCAACATTAACTATAACATCCAATTTAATTTTGATAGACAAAGTCTTTATGTAAGCACTGCTTCATAAGTCCGCATTTTCTAAAAATATTTATAATCTCAAGTTTTAAAGCCGTTAATCAATCAAACTATTTTTATAATGCATTGTTGTTTGCTTATGCTTTTGAATTCGGTAATTATGTTAAAAATTTACATGTAAAAAGAGGCCCGCTCACCAGTAGAAATTCCCAAACAAGAAATTCTGAAAATATTGTTATACGGAGTATACAAATATCATCAAGTGTACTTTTCTTATTTTGCAGTTCTTATTTTCAATATAAAATATTGCCAACATGTGTTCTATGTTTTAAAATCTTAAAATGTATGAGAGTAAAAGTTGTATTGATGTTTTTCTTATTTTTGTTTAACTAGTTATGTTCAAGAATTAACCAATTTTATAAACAAAATACCACATATAAAGCATATTTTTTTTAAATACAGTGAACAAAAAAATAAATGTAGTTAGCATCAACATAACATTTAAATAAATAAATTTTATATAATCTTATAAAACTCACAAACCTAAAAAATCCAATTAAAAAAGTATAGTATGTAGATTTCACATTATTATGTAGATTTCACATTCTAAATCAATTATACAAAATAATCAGAGTATACAAAAACCTACATAATCAGAGTATACAAAATAATTGAAAAAATAAATCAATTATTATGTAGATTTCACATTCTAAATTTCATATTGAAAATAAATATATTTATAGAAAGGTTTATACTCATCATCTTTATCAATAGTTTTAAAAAATAAATATATTTCATGTTGAAGGGAAGTCACTTGTGATTACTAAAGAATTTAATAAAGAGCGAGAACAATGCTTTTACTTTTGATCAATATATAAAATATATTTGTTTCACCAACTCATATAATGATAAAAATTTTTATTTGTTTGTTTTTTTATTTACTCTAATATTTTTAAATATATTATATATAGTTTCTACTAACATAATTAATGAAAATGTCTCATAATTAAATATATAGGATGAGTCGTTATGTGAGTTGTGCTTCATATAACAGGGATGTTTAACCTAACACGAATATATATATACACACTTATTGACATCCACGTTTTCCAAATGAATATTAGGTGTGCAAGCAGAAGTTGTATGATCAATATCTATACTGTTGATGAGGATTCAAGCGATTTCTGCCAAGACAATTAATGCAGAAATGAATTAATATCAAAATTTTGTGAATTTAGGGGCAATATGTGTAGCAATTTCTCTACTGTTGCCACTTCAGGACACCTCCATTGTTACAAAAATGGAGGGGATTGGACAAAAAAAAGTAAATAATAATTAGTTAGAGCATATGCTAAAGAAATTAACTAAACCTATTGTATCATTTTAAATTCGGATATTTTACAAAAAAAGGATATCTAAAGTGCGTGATCGATAATCTAAGAATTTATTTTGAATTGAAATATGAAAGTAGACCAAATTATATTATGGATAGCCATCGTTTAGGATGCACAAATGCCAAAAAAAAATTATTTCTAGAAATATATTAAATATTTTGTCGGGAAGGAATAAGATGAAAAGTTTTCTCGATGTGACTCTAAGAAATCAAATTAATTATTTTGTTCTTTCTATTGCATAGATTTTTTTTTTCCATATATCCGGTTTTTTATAAAATATTTGATACATTTCAAAAATAAATATTTCTCCTTTTTAGTGCATATGAGCATATCCCATCATTATTTTAGTTGTCCAGGTATGAAAACCCCATGCATTTGCCACTATTTACTTTTAAGTTTTTTTTTTTTTTTTTTAATTTTGATCCGGACTGTTTGATCAGAAAGTCGGGCCAATTCGGTCCGTGGTGGAATACACGAGGTCCCTAATATTCGTGTTAGAGTAGATCAGACGGTCCGGATGAAAACTAAAAAATTGGATTACTTTAGGGATCCGAATTCTGGATGTAGTAGGCTTTGTTAGTAGGTCTAGTTCTTCTTTGGTAAAAAGAAGCTTCCTTCCAGCTATTTTTTTTTTTTTTTAAATTCAAGTCATCAACAGTGTGACAAATAAATTATGAATCATGATAATTGTCCCACACTCCCATCCCTCATTATCCCCACTTAACTTCTATAACTATTATGAGAACCACAAAAACTCTAGCACTGAATTTTTTTTCTAAAGTATTAATAGCTACGCACAGATACCTATGAACGACAATATTTATACCTATAAGGTGAACAATTTTTACATAAATAATTGTTTCTTCAACTATATGGGGAGACCACTCAAACTACATGAGAGGGATCATACACGTTTTTAGAGGTGCATGGATTTTTTTTCTTCATTCAATCTCATCTACATTTCTGACGATCTACGAGAAATTTTGCGAATCTAAAACCAAACCAGCCGCATCCTTGACCTTATCCTCCAACTTATTGATCTTATGGCGATCCTCATTAGGGGTGGCAAAAAAGCTCGTAGCTCGTGGCTCGATCGTGATTCGCACCTGACTCGCTCGCTAATAGCTTGTTCGTTACTGGACCGGGCTATTAACAAGCCAGCTCGCCACTAGCTCCGTCCAGAATTAACGAGTTCAAGCTAGGGCCCAGCTTGCTCGTTAGCTCGCGAGCTAGCTCGGCTAGCATCAATTTATGAATTTGTCTGATTTTGTGTGCATTTTATACTATATAGCTCGGTCTAGCTCGGTTCAGTTAGATCCAAAAAATGTGTAGAATTTATTTTCTTCTTAAAACAAGATACAACCAAACCCAGAGAGCCAGCTCGGGACTGGCTCGTCACGAGTTCAAGCTGGACTTTTAGCTCGGGTGCCAAAGGTCCAGCTCTCTCGGTAAGAGCTCGGTCCAGAATTAACGAGCTGAGCTAGGACCTAGCTCGGCCCGAGCCACCTTGTTGACAGCCCTAATCCTCATATGTGAGTTGGGGCCAACCCGACACGTAGGAGAGTTGACTGGCACGTGTCAGGAAGATTTATATGAAGAAGCTTCTTGGGTTAGTCCCTAATATGAATTTGCTATTGACATTTGCTATTAGTCCCTAATATGAAGAAGATTTATATGAATTTGCTATTGACATTTTAGATCCTTGTTGGGTTAGTCCCTAAAAGAAATTTGTTTCCAGAAATTATAATAGATTATCACGTTTGATATTTAATGATGGCTAAATTTGAAAAAGTACATTCATTTAAACTTTGATACTCTATGTTTTTAATATCTTCGTCAATATTGCTGTTTTTTTTACTGGTGGTCCCTACGGTTTCTTGCCATGTGCAATTTTTTAAATTCAAATTGTATTTATTGCAATTGACGAGATCTTTTTCTCTTTTACAGATTCAGACTTGGGTAGTTCCTCAGAAAGTGATTCGGATCATAGAAGGAAAAATCGGTATCGGAATCGTCCGATCCCAATCCGGATCGGAAAAATTGTTGGGATCAGGCCAATTGGATCGGAAAATCGGACTTTTTTACTAGAAGCTTGTTTTACACTAAAAAAATAGAAAAAAAATTGATAGAAAATTTAGAAAAATTATTACAATCAAATAATCCACTAATACAATATAATACAAGCATTACAACTAAAAACACACTCTTTCACTCCCATAAATTCTCATGAACGTAATGGACTGGTACAAATTGAAACTCGCATATATATAAATGAGTTGTGCTTTTTAACAACAAAGGTTGTATGGTGTGGTGGTAGTTGACTTTGGTTGAGCTCAAAAAAGTTTTGGAGTTTGTTTAATTCGTGTTTCGGCCGTTTCAGTAGAATTGGTCTATTTCGATCCGAAACAACCGAAATTTGACTGGAATCAGACCGGAACATCTGAAATTTATCGAAATCTACACTAACCGCGTAATTCGACCTGAAATCGGATCGGTACCGTCCGATCCCGATCTGGAACTGCCAATTCCGCTCCGAAACGGCTGATTTTTCCTTCTATGGTTCAGATGCCAAAGCCTCAACACTGCATGAAAACAAGGTACATTCTTTTTTATTGTGCTTGTATTTGTTAGGGCTACTAAGCATCTGCCACTATTATAGTGGAATGCAAATCTAAAACATGGAAGAAGTCATACACACAAATAAGAAACTTTTCAACATTACAAAAGAAAAAGGAAGCACCTTGCTAATTAGTATAACAAAGTATAGTGAAGAGTGATATATGTTGTCTTCTTTTATTTTTCAATTTAATCAGGATGCAGTTTGCGAAACTAGACGAACTTCATACAAATCATTCTCGCATTTTCCTACAATAACCAATGCAAACACAATTAATTATTTACTGCAAGAATTACAATAACCAATGCAAACCCAATTAATTATCTATTGCAATTAAAATTTAATAATAATTGCCCACCTGATATGCTGGTCATTCCAGGAATGGTATTGTTGCAAAAATGTAATGATTTTTTAACAACACACTAACTGCAATTTGATATCCCCATTTCTTCCAAGAAGCAAACATGGCTTTTGTGTCAAATTGTGCCCAAATTATCAGGTACATAAAAGAAATCCCAACATAAACCAAATAAATTCATGCCTTGTGGCCCACTGCTCATATCCTGCATTTGTTGCCCATTGAAGCATTGATTCAATACAGTATAGATTTTAATGCTTTAAGTGCAAAAATTCATGCCATGTAGAGTTTTTATTCAAAATTAAATGAAACAATTCGAGGAAGTATTAATTATAGTTTAGATAGACCATAGTGTGTCAATCAGTACCTTTTGATCCTTTTTTCTTAAAAGTTTTTGAAGAGTAGGATGTCTACGAAGCTGCACAAGAAAAAAGCAAAACAATAAAAATTATGATTTTGCTACCTAATTAATGCTCAAACTATTAATTAAAGTTTATACTGTCAGCCCATCCAACTCTTTATTTATACTTGTACTTCTAATTTGTCTATACTGATGAATAGTATTAAATTTATGCAAGGAGTTCATGAAAAAGAAAATAATACACATTACAAATGTGGATCCCAAATTGAATAACCCTTATAATTACTATCTTTTTTTTATCATGTATATTTCTTTTAAATAGATAAATGAAGATGGAAGTATTTACCACAGATGGCCAGAATTCTCCAGTTGATCTAATAGCTTCGTTTCTCTGAGCATATATAGACAGGGTTGCGCATCTCATTGAACTTTTTCTCCACCTTCAGGAGTTCATAACTTGATTCCAATTTTAGCTATTTACACAACACAACAATTAATGACAATTCCACTAGATTAATCCACATTTAGCTAGTGGCATGGAATAACGATTCAAAAGGAAGGTGTTATAAAGTCGAGCTTATAATCCACATTTAGCAGCGGTGAGGTCGGGGTGGGGTCAGGCGGCAACAGATCTAGAGAGAGAGAGAGAGGAGAGGTCGGGTGGCAGGGGGTCGGCTGGGGGTCAGCGGAAGCGGGGTCGGCTGACAGGGGCCTTTTTTTGTTCGCTAAACCCTAAATGCGGGAATCAGAGAGAGGAAAGGCTTTGGCGTGGTTTGTGAGGGGTATCCTTCTGCGACCGGACCGAATCGGTTACATAAGGGTAAGCGCCGGTCGCTGATGGGTTCGTCGCTGAAACATTATTTTTTTTTTTTTTTTTTTTGGGTCTTCAACGACCAGCGATCCAACCGGTCGCTGATGTCGGTCGCTAAAGTCCCTTTTTGTTGTAGTGAATAAAAACAAAAAGAACAATAGTTAAGTACAAGTTTTATTGATGTTTGATGTATTTCTTATTTGATTGTTTTATACAGCCAATGAGCCTCCCAAGAAATTTTGAAACAGTAAATCAGATAAAGCCTAGTTGATGTAAATTTTTTGTTTCGTTTGTCATACTTTTTTACATTTTACAACAACTTTTGTTTCCTATAATTTGGAAGCTTTTCTGATAAGAAATTTGCAAAAGAAAACTTCGCTGAAATGCAAATATGCAACATCACTCAAGTGTTAGACTAAATTATCAAATTATCGAAGCAATATAAATAGGATTTAAATCTATTATCAAATTATCTTAAACTTGTTGGTTTTGTGCTGATCAATTATCGAATTCAAACTCATTAAACTAATCGGATTCAAATCTATTAACTAAATGTGTACTAGCTAAATAACACTAGACGTAGTCACTTACACAATATAAAACAACAAATAATATTATTTTACATATTGAAAACAACAAAAACGATAAGAGGGAACAAAATTAATTTAAAAAAAAACAAATTAGTCCAAACCTATTAAATCAAAATTATTTTCGAAAGAAGCAATTTAACCATAATTCTTTTCGTTGTAAGTTTTCACTGCAACATGACTGTATATGAGGTTTTTGCATATTTGAATATTTGTTAGTTTAAAAAGTAAGAAATTTAAACTGATATGTAAAAATAATGTCTATATAACAATGATATAATGGAAGCAACATAAAGATCACACGGCCCAGTGTTGCAGTGGATCCATCCGACAGTTTTTTGAAACTAAGTGCTTTTTAGAGTGAAAAGTGGAGCAATGTCAGCAATCACATGGACGGATTTTGAAGACCTATATCAATATCACATAAAATAAAGTGCTTCTCACATGACAAAAGTAATTGAAGCAATAAAGTGTTTCTCCCAAAATCCAATACAGCACTTACTGACTGTGTGGCGAGTCACTGACCCTTCCACTTTGCCTTTACCAAATACTAATTACCAACTACTTGTTTCGTATTTCTATCCTGCAGGGATTGTAACTCTGTGAATGTCACATAGCATCTGTCATTCTACAATAATGCAAAAGACTTGAGGTTTTGAAGTCAAGCTGTAGATATGCGTTCTATTCACCTTTTACACAACTAGATTCAATCTATTACTGCATTCAATCTCTATTCATCTCCTCTCTTTTACAACTACATTCAATCAATCTTGCAATCTCTGTTTCCGACTCTCTGATCTCTTGCTGTAGGGTACGCTTCCAAATCTCTGTTTCTCATCTCAGCCCTCTGCTCCATCTCTTGCCATCGGGTACACGGTATCTCTTTCCAAAATCTCTATTTCTCGTATCTCTTGCTTATTATTAACCAACCAATCTCTGCCTTTTGCTATCTTCATTCTCAATCGATCTGTTCTCTCAATCACCAATTTAGTACGTGTTTAAAAAAAAAAAAAAATACATTTTGCTACTTGTTATTTGTCATTTCCAAGCAACACTAGCAAGGAAAAAACAAAAAAAAACAAAAAAAAGCCCAGCGGTTTTGAGGAAGCTGCCGCAGTAGAAGAAAGAAGAAACATCAAGATGGCTCTTTCAACCGCTGTTGAGTGGGTGGGGTCCGCTGTTGTCGGACAACTTATCAGCACGGGTTTTACGTACTTGTGTGACCATGCGCTGCCAGCTGACAGTAAAGCCGAGCTAAAGAGGCTACAGGCAGCTCTTCCCCAGATCACAGCTGTCATGGGCATTGCTGAAGCACTCAAGATGAAGCACCCGGATGCTGCCCAATGGGTCGAGCAGTTTAGGAAGGCTGTTGAAGCATCTGAAGACGTGCTGGATGAGTTGGAGTACAAAAAACTGGAGGATATGGTGAAAGACCGAGATGAGGCGGGTGGATCCGCTTCTAGTTCAAAGAAGAGAAAACCATCTACTATCAATGATGATACTTTGGAGAGGTTGAAGGAGGCTGTAGCAATGTTGGATCAGGCTGCTAAAGGTGTGGAGAATCTCCTTCAAGCTGCCACTGTGCTAGGTATTCGTGATCTTTCTGAATCACGACAACAAACCTGTAATGTTTTAAGTCGCGAAACTACATCCTTTATAGTTGAAAGAGAGTTGTTTGGCCGGGAAGATGAGAAGCACAAGATAATTGATTGGCTAAAGCGGCCAACTGATGTCCGCCTCTCTTCGTTTGGTATTGTCGGGGTGGGTGGACTAGGAAAGACCACCCTTGTACAATTTGCATATCAAGAGATGCGCGGGTCGAATCATTTCGACAAAACAATTTGGGTTTGTGTTTCTACTAACTTCAGTGTTGAAGATATAACGAGAAAGATGCTTGGTGAACTAGGAGAAAATAATTGTTCTAATAAACCATTAAATGCGCTTCAAGAGACCTTAAAAGAAAATATACATTTAAAGAAAATTCTTCTCGTTTTAGATGATATATGGGATGATGAGAAAAGGAGTAACTGGGAGCAACTGGTTGCTCCTTTGAGGTTTGTACAAGAAGGTAGTAAAATCATATTTACTACTAGAATGAAATCAGCGGCAGACTTGCTTGCAAGTGTGATAAGTACAGAGCATGAATCTCTATCATTACAATGCTTAGGAGAGCAAGAGTTGCGATTGCTATTTCAGAGCTATGCATTTCGTGGTTTAAACCTTGAAAATCATAGAGATTTGGAAGCAATTGGAGATCAAATGCTAAAAATGCTCCGAGGTAGTCCATTAGCAGCAAAGGTGATCGGAAGCTTGCTGAATTCACGTTTGGACCACCAGTATTGGAGAAGAGTTTTGAATCATGGGTCTCTATTTAACTTAGAGCAAGCAAAGGATGTGGTGGAGGTTTTGAAATTGAGCTACTACCATTTACCCGCAAATTTGCAGGTATGCTTTAGATTTTGTAGCATATTTCCTCAAGATCATCAGTTTGATAAAGATGAGTTGATCAAAATGTGGATCTGTTCTGGATTTGTCCGGCAACAATCAAGTCAAGAAGAAAGGCCAGAAGATATTGGAGAAGATTACTTCAATCTTCTTTTAAGGAAGTCATTCTTTGAATATGGTAAATTATGGAATGGTAAAAGGAGATATGTTATGCATGATCTGGTGCATGAGTTGGCCCAAAACGTTTCCTATGGAGAATGTTGCAGAATAGAATCTAATGATAAATCAATTACCATACCTACCACTGTACGACATGTTTATGTAGCTGAACCTGAAATGGAAAAGGTCTCCCATCTTGAAAATTTACGCAGCTTGGTTGTAACCACTTATTCGAATCCATTTGTTCTTCCAAATAATTTAGTTAAGAAAAGTTTACGTTTATTGAAAATATGTGGATCCGAATACAGTTACAGAGAAATGCCCAAAGAGATAAGCTGTTTGGTACACCTTCGCTACCTGTCCGCAGAAGGACCTGCACCTTATTATGTCATTGATGAAACATTCAAGTACTTGCTCCTTGCTTCAGTGTACAAACTTTATCATTTGCAAGTACTAGAAATTCCAGGATATAATGAGGTTGCGATCTATTCAGCAATGGAAACAACTGGAGTGACCAATCTACTTAGGTTGCGTTATATGAGGCTTCCAAAGAAGATAATGCAAACCATTCATGGAGTCCACAAGCTGACATCTCTCCAAGAGTTAACCTTTTTTGTTGGACAAGAGAGTGGTCAACGTATAAATGAACTGGGCACACTAAAGAACCTCCGACATTTGTTTATTGAAAACATTGAGAATATAGAGGATCATACTGAAGCTAAGAGTGTCAACTTATTAGGGAAGAATAATCTCTTGTCGCTCTCCCTGAAATGGACCTCAAAGAGCAATCCTGTTCTTTCTGAGAAAATCATTGATTACCTCCAACCCCCTCCCAGTCTCATGGAATTGACAATTAACAATTATAATGGTCAAAGATCTCCTAATTGGATGGAGGATTCACCGCCTTTAAACCTATCATCCCTCAAATTACATAATTGTTCTCTTTGGAAAAACCAATTATTTTCTGGGAAAATACCATACTTGAGAATTCTTTATATACGTGATTGTCCAAAACTGGACAAGTTACCTGATATGCCACTTTCTCTAATTGAATTCCGAATTAGTAATGTGGGCTTGACTTCTCTTCCAGCTTTGTACCAAAATTCTAGTAATAACACTCCTTCACCATTATCCCTAAAATCATCACTGAGAGTAGTGACGATAGAATGGTGCCCCAACTTAATATCCTTGCATGGATTTCTGCAGCAAGACAACCTAGGTTTGCAAGCTATCGAGGAGATAGTAGTCAGAGGTTGCAAGAAACTTGTATATCTACCAATGGGTGCATTTGGGAAATTTGTATCGCTACAGAATTTAACAATAAGTTATTGCCCAATGCTAATGGCAGTTGATAAACAGAGCACCCTCCTTCCCATGGCACTCAAATACCTTTCAATAGGAAACTGCGGTGAAGTTGATGATCCACTGCTGGAATCAGCGTCAAGCCTTCCTACTCTCACTGATCTTCGGATTTATCAATGTGCAAATATTTCTCGTATTCCCTCCTCAGAAAATGCATTCAGATCTCTCAATGAGCTACGTATATCAGGATGCAAGAAGCTCGTTGAACATTCATCTAGGGAACAAGCACATGGCGCCGACCGAGGAAATAGCTTGGCTTCTTTAAAGATCAAGGAACTTCGCATTGATACCCTCTCTCTCCTTCTCATCGAACCACTAAGAAGCCTAAGCTTTGTTAGCAACCTACATGTTTCCCATTGTTCATGGAAGGAGGCTTTGCTGGAGCAATGCTTTCTGCAAAACAGCAGTACCCTCAAGTGGTTGACTCTCAAGGATGTGAGAAATCTCAATACATTGCCTGCTACAATGGGGAGACTCACTGTGCTTGAAAGTCTAGCAATCGATGGGGCTGATTTGCTGGAGGAGCTTCCGGAGTTACCTGCTTCTCTAAGGGACTTACAGATCTATGGTGCAAGGACTCTGAAGTCATTGCCTGCTACAATGGGGAGACTCACTGTGCTTGGAGATCTGACAATCTATGGGGCTGATTTGCTGGAGGAGCTTCCGGAGTTACCTGCTTCTCTAAGGAAGTTACATATCCGTGATGCAAGGTCTCTGAAGTCATTGCCTGCTACAATGGTGAGGCTCACTGTGCTTGAAAGGCTGACAATCCATGGGGCTGATTTGCTGGAGGAGCTTCCAGATTTACCTGCTTCCCTAAGGGAGTTACATATCTATGGTGCAAGGTCTCTGAAGTCATTGCCTGCTACAATGGGGAGACTCACTGTGCTTGGAGATCTGACAATCTATGGGGCTGAATTGCTTGAGAAGCTCCCGGAGTTACCTACTTCTCTGAAAAATAAGAGAATTGAAGGCCGTGGTGGCCGTGGTGGCCGATTGCTCTACTTTTATAATAGACCCCCAACTCATGTTGAAAAAACAAAACCATCTAGAAATCAAGAAAGTTGATTTGCTGGAGGAGCATCCGGGGTTACGTGTTTCTCTAAAAAATAAGTCCATTAAAAGCCGTGGTGGCAGGTGGCTTCTTTGAAACACTCTGCTTTACCAACCCCGTATTAATAAGGTACTTTCTTTTCAAATTTATTGAATAAATTAAAGGCTCTTGCAATAGATTTTTTTTTTTTTTTATCAGTAAGATATTCTTATTTGTGACTCATTCCTGCACAGACAAGTTCATTAAAGGCCGTGGTGGCAGGTGGCAGGTGGCTTCTCTGAAACACTCTGCTTTCATAACAGAAATAAATCAGATACATGCGGCAGGATAATGCTTCATAACTTACCAACCCCGTATTAATAAGGTACTTTCTTTTCCAATTTTTTTGAATAAATTAAAGGATCTTGCAATAGATTTGTCTTTTCTCTTTTTATCAGTAAGATATTCTTATTATCAGAGGAATGGAGAAGGACACGACTAGCTGGTCCTAAGCCCGGTTGAAACTACTACAGTACCTTCCCAGCAGGTATATATCTGACCTTGTTTCTTTATTTAACTTTGAGGGATACTAACATATTTCAAATTTTAACTCTCCCTATGTCTAAACTATATAGCTGGTCCTAAGCCCGGATAAAAGGAGGGGGGTTAACAATAAAATATTTGAAATGTGTTAATTAGAAGAATAGCAACCCAAATTTAAAACAAAAAAGACACCGAAATTTGCAAAAAGAACTGAAATAACTAAAACTATACAACAACATGAAGGTTTATTTTGATAAAAAGCGAAAGTTCTTATTTAAAAAAACATGCACAAAATTCACAAAGTGTCCAAACTTCATTTCTAACAAGTTCCACTTTATTGGGACTAGTTTGCCTAAATTCCCTGTTGAAGTGTCTGATGTTGTTAGCTGAAATTATTTTTAGCTGTTCTTTCCTTTTGCTTTTTTTTATTTGATCAATTTTTAAAGTGGTGCTGGCCAGCAGTACCTGTTTTGGTTTTCATACCACTAGTGTATCTTTGCCTATAATTGGTACCTGTTGAGGCAGATTTATGTTGAATAAGAAAGTATGTTGTCTTGATTTGAACTAATCTGCATCTGTAACAATCTTTATTGATTATAATGTGATGAGGTTTCAATGAGATTATAATGTGATTTGAACTAATCTGCAACGCCTTATGGGGCTAGATGCCAACTCTCTCACCTGATGATTTGGTTTCAATTATAGGTATCCTTCACTAATTCTTTAAGAAACTTGCATATTGGATACAGGTGATGACCGGTTGAAACAGTCCTCGAACTGCAGCTGGAAGTGCAAAATCAAAGCAGAGGGGCTGCAGCGCAATCTTACCAAGTTCAAAGGAAAGAAGTCCAAAATTGCCAGAGGGGCCGCAGTGCAATTTTAATCCAGCTGAGGAGATGAATGAGGTTAGACTAGCAAATGAAAAAAAAAGAAGTGTTATTAGTCATATCTCTAATTCATTAGTACAGCCCTATTTGCCACAGGAGATACTTGCTAACAAGTATAATAAACAATATCAAGCAGCAATCAAGCCTAATTGGATATGTATAGTTATGGCATGTGATTTTGGACAGAATACTGGTTATGTGAAAATGGTATTAGTGTGCAAATTACACAAAAAACCGAACACGTTGGGAACGAATATGATAATTGAATGTATATACACATTGAAAATCATTTGACAGCGCAATAAAATCATTTTACAATTTTGCGCTGTCTTACAAGAGGCAGAAAATTGCGAAAGAGATTTATGGAATTTTAAGGGGTAAGCATGCAAACTTATCATTGCTTATTGAATAGTTAACAACAATGACCCAATCCTCATTGACAATTTTATCCCCAAAATAAATTTAAAAAAAAAGACATGATTTTTGCTACATGTTAATCTCTTGAATGAAAACAGCCATGATTATAGATGACACGTGTAACTTTGGAGTCTAGCTGGTACCGGCAACACCGAGATCGAGTTTACCGTTATCTGCTCAGACACCAAAGACGGGCCCACCCAAGCCGGCCGCATCCTTGATATTATCCTCCAACATGTTGACCGGCACCCCCGGCTCGTCCTTGTCAGACCTTATGGCCATCCTCGGTGGATCTTCTGTGACATCACCGGGTGCAGTGTGGTTGGTGGTGGCGGTGGAAGACCCCTTTGGTTGTGCTCCTTGCGCGCCTGACATTGATCTTTTCTTTTTATTGGAAAACTAATACTGATGGAAAAATAGAAATAGCAATTAGTACTGCAACCTGAACTGAACTAGAACTAGAGTGTGGTTTTGTAGAAATCGAACGAAAGAAAGAAAGAGTGGGGAAAAGATTATTTGGGGTGGGGGTGGGGGAGCAACCCGACACGTAGGAGAGTTGACTGACACGTGTCAGGAAGATTGGATCGAGGGACGCGTGTTATTGTAATTGTAATTGAACAGCACTCTGTCTGGGGCTTCAGCTTCACGCTTCATATTGGGCCTAAAACATTTGTGATGCCCGCGGTACAGGTACAGCAGATAAGACTTCAAAGAGATACACTTTCATCTGATTAATTACGAGATATTGATTTGTCCATCTGTTGAGGGATTTAATTTCTTTTGAAACTATTCTAATCCGTCTAATCTTAATCAGATGGCTGAGATGTTTTGTTGAAAATTAAAATATTATATTTCTACATTTTTAATCTCATTATGAGACGCTGCTACAAGAAAAAACTGCAATCATCTTATTTTCAATATTAGTTATCATACTTCTACTTGGTAGACAAGTGATTTGTAAGATATATAAAATAAGAAAAAGATGTAATGGTACTGTCTGTGATATGAACTGATGTATAGATATGTATTACAGGACAAAGGGAAAGCTCCTTTTCACTGCACACTGTAGAAGAATTGAGGTAACAAGGAGAATCAAATTTACTGGCACTAGGTGTGCTGGAGCATCCTGAGCCCCTTCTCAATAACGGCTAACTAAGATTTTTTACCAGTGTTAAGATGAAGATTAAGGTTATTATTTTTTTAAAGTTACTTTCCATCTTCATTTATTTTTTTAAAACTGAACATTGTTAGAATAAGTATAGTAATGTTATACTGTTACTTCTGTATTGTTGTATTGATATCTGAGACTTTCAGTTAATGAAAGGAAACATGTAGTTTGATAGTATTTACTGGTACCATTGGTGACTCGGTGTCAAATTAATATCCTTTTGTGTTAATATGGAAGAAATCTTCATATAAGGGCACAAGTGTCATTTTAATTTAAATGAAATCATTTCTCTTGTATTATGTATACTTTCCAATAAAAATCTGAGAAGAATTTAATTGTTTTTCATTTTTATTCTCATCAACAAAGTTCAATTGGAATTCATCTCTATTGAATTCTATTGAATTGAAACTCTATTGAATTGAACTCAATTGAATTCTATTGAATTCCAATCAGAGTGTTATTCCACTCGACAAAGTTCAATTAGAAATCATCTCTATTAAATTCTACTGGATTGAAATCAATTGAACTCCAACACCTCTACTATTCTGATCAGACCCTGAATTAATACAGATCTGGTACCAGTATCTAACCTTACCAGTATTATTAAATGTTGTTCTCTTATATTGGGATAATTTTTATTCTTTCTTTATGTTAATTCAGCTTAGGCCTAAAGCCCAATATTCTTGTTATTCATTGTTTTCTTTTCATAATTCTGGTAATAGAAGGGAGTTGGGTCAGAACCTGTTGATTGTTCAGTTTTTTTCTTTTTAATTTGTGCCTTTTCATGTTAAGTCCTGCAGTTGCAATTTTTTTCTAAGGAGTCTGAGTCACATCTCTCCAGGAATTTGAGTTGGAACTACATTTTTAGTTTAATTCTAAATAATTCTAAATTTGAGATTTGTATATGCAGCCATGCAGGTATATATACCCTGAAGGAACCCACTTTATGATCCATGGTTTGAGAGACCGATAATCTATGGCGTGCGGGCCTGACCCCATATTGTTGAGAGCACTTCTGATAGTCGCGATCTACAGATGGTATTTACTCTGATTTATTTCCACTGTTATTTGTCCTAAAACAATTTATAGTGGATCTTACTTTAAAAAGGGCCCCGATAACCCATTAGTGGTGTGATTCTGATCCATTTTTTTTATATCAGAAAGATCAGTCTGGAAAAACAGGGTTTAAGTCAAGAATAACAGCAGTTATGGACATAAAGAGATTAGGGAAGCAATGGTGGGAGCCATGAGGCCTGTAAATTCCTTCAATCCCGACCTTATGCAATGTGATATTGTACTGAAATCGTGATTCACTGGTACATCCTTCTCTGGCAGAAGTTTATTTTGGTGGCAATGATTCGTGTAAACCGCATCCCTACGGCCTGAGTCTGTATGTGCCTCTGTCGGAGTATAAGGACAACATGTGACAAATCAGGCTTTTACATCAGGTTAAATTTGAACCCTATTGCAGTTCCAAATTGTATACTGAAGAGGTTAAATTTGGTGAGCCCAAGGCCTGAATAAAGGTTTCAATTAAATTGGCCCACAAGTTTAATTTTGGTTACAATATATATATTAATATTTAATAACACTGGCACTGGCGTATGCTTCTAATGCCATTGAGAAGCACGTCTTGTTGAGAAACAAGTAAACAAAAAGAATACAAAGCACAAGTTTAATTTGTCAAAATCTATTTGGTACACCTAGTTTTTACTCTATATTTAATCATATATATATATCCCTTGCTTTCTTCCTAGCTAACTGATTACATTGCATACACAGATGACACGTGTAACTTTGTTGTCTAGCCGGTACCGGCAACACCGAGATCGGGTTTACCATCATCTGTCCCAGCGCCGAATATGGGCCCACCAAGCCGGCCGGTCAGAAAGATTTATATGAAGAAGCTTCTTGGGTTTGTCCCTAATATGAATTTGCTATTGACATTTGCTATTAGTCCCTAATATGAATAACATTTATATGAATTTGCTATTGACATTTTAGATCCTTCTTGGGTTAGTCGACCCCTAAACGAAATTTGTTCCAGAAATTATAATAGATTATCACGTATGATATTTAATGATGGCTAAATTTCAAAAAGTACATTCATTTAAACTTTGGTACTCATGTTCTTTGATACTCATTTTTTTATTGTGATTGTATTTGTTAGGGCAACTAAGCATCTGATGATAAAGATTTACTGGTATATTATCTAATGGACATTTTTCCACACTTGAATCTGCAGGAAAAAGCTTCTGGGCCTGATTCGGATCTTGAAAAAAGTAACGTAACTTTGACTGTTTTATAGCTTACCAATACAGACTGGTAACATAAAATTGCTCCGGGACTGTCCTTTCTGGTGACCATTGGCAAAGAAACCAAAACAATTAAACAAGGGAAATACCAATGACCAATTGTTCTGTTGTACTAGTAATAACTCAGTACTGTACTGTGCATCTTAGTTAGTCTCTTCTCAACATGTCTAAATTTGTCTTGCCTTTGATATTGCAATGAGATGAGATGATAAAATTATTTACCTAATAACCATTTTATTCTTGTTATGCATTTAGAATCATCTAACGGGTCGAAACAATCCGATGCGGATGACCCGTTAAACCTAGCCAATCCTACTGGCATGGATGCTCAAATGGATGGTATGTTTCCTCAAAAGAAAGAAAAAAAAAAATGAAAGTCAGCCTTCCTATGTGATATAAATCTGAGAGGATACTAAGTGTTATCATATCCTGCATGAAATAATATACGGGACAACACAGTGGTCTGTACTATAGATCCATATCTCTATTTTAGAAGTCCAAACAGACGATCTGAACTGCTTTGTATGATTTTCATATAAAACTGTACTTGATTGCCAAATTTTACATTTTTTAGAATTTTTTACTATATTTTTAGATAGGTAGAAAATCACTTGATCTAAAAATTATGGACCGTCCAATTGTAGTGATTTTTGACCCATCTAAAAAAATAGTAAAGAAATGTTAAAAATGTAAAATTGGCCTCACAGTACATTTTTTATATGTAAATGTTGTTGAGCGGTTCAAATCGACTATTTGATGTTCGAAAATGGAGATGTGGATCTATAGTACGGGCCGATGTGCGCTATGCATAGTAACATAGTCTCCTAGAAAAAAAAATTAAATGAGTCAGAATTTATGGAATCATTTATATGTGGTTACTAACTTTGATTAATGACTAATGCATCTAGAAGGTTGCAAGAAAGGACCCTGAGAAGCTAAGGCGAGAAAGAGAAGAGCTAGAAAGGCTATAAAGAGGTGGGTTGTTGTCTTCTATGCCAAACAGATCATTTAACTTCCAATAATTTTTGTTACTGATTATTAATTGCGATCTTTTGTTCTATATTGTTATTTTTATCTTTTGGCATTTAAACAGAAAAGGCAAGGCTCCAAGCAGAGGCAAAAGGAGCTGAGGAAGCAAGGAAGCGGGCTGAAGCTCCAAGAAGGTGGGTTGGTGGGAATGATTTGTGTAAACTGCATCCCTACTAGTCTGGAGGTGCCTCTGTCGGAGTACAAGGACGACATGTAAACTGCATCCCTACAATTTGTTCTGTTCACAACGGTGTGGAAGGGACAACGATATATAGGCATGTATCACTGTATGCAACATTAATTATAACATCTAACTCAACAAGTGATCCGACCATATCCAATTTAATTTTCCCGTTAATGAGTCAAAATATTTTAATGACATATTGGATCCTTTAGTATTAAACTTTGTAATTTCATAAAAAATAAAAATTAATTTACTTCTTACTATTTTTATAATGCATTTGTTGTTTACTTATGCTTTTGAATTCGGTAATTATGTTAATGCATTACTTTAATGATCTTTGTGTCCTTCAAATATTTCTTAAAAATTTACATGTAAAAAAGATTCCCAAACAACAAATTCTGAAAATATTGTTATACGGAGTATAAAAATATGAACTTTTCTTATTTTGCAGTTCTTATTTTCAATATAAAATATTGCCGACATGTGTTTTATGTTTTAAAATCTTAAAATGTATGAGAGTAAAAGTTGCATTGATGTTTTTTCTTATTTTTGTTTAACTATTTATGTTAAAAAATTAACCAATTTTACAAACAAAACACCACATATAAAGCATATTTAATTTTTTAAAATACAATAAACAAACAAATAAATGTAGTTAACATCAACATAAAATTTAAATAAATAAATGTGTATATAATCTTATAAAATTCACAAACCTAAAAATTCCAATTAAAAAAAGTAGTATGTATCTTACTGCATAATTAGAAATATAAAAAATAACTGAAAAAGTAAAGCAATTATAACATTTTGTAAGTTATAACATCTTACAACAATTTGGTTTTTATATTTTCAAAGTCAAAACAGTCGATCCAAACCATTCCACATGATCTCTATATTAAGATGTGCTTGGAGATAAAATTTTACATTTTTTTGAATTATTTACTATTTATTAAGTATTTTACAAAAGTGTTGTTTTTAGACAATTGTGGACCACTGAAAAATAGCAGTTTTGTAAAATACTTAATAAATATTAAAAAAATTCAAAAAAATATAAAATTGTATCTCCAAGAATATTTTAATATAGAGATCATGTTGAACGGTTTTAGTCGACTGTTTGGACTTTTAAAATTGTAAAATCAAATTGTTGTAAGATGTTGTACGTATATATATAGTTATGGCATGAGATTTTGGACATAATACTAGTTATGTGAAAATGGTATTAGTGTGCAAATTCAATTGTGTACACAAAACCGAACACGTTGAGAACAAATGTGAAAATTCAATCTATATACACATTAGACAGTTTTGTGCTGTCTTAGAAGAGGCAGAAATTTGAGAACGCTTGTGAAAGATATTTATGGAATTTTACTGATAAGCATGCAAAATTTTCGTTGTTGATTGAATACTTAATGACCCAATCCTCATTGATAAATTTATCCCTAAAATGAAAAAAAAAAAAAAGACATGGTTTTTGCTACATGACATTCTATTGAATGAAAAAAGCCATGATTTTAGATAGAATCTAGCATTCATTAACTATCTACAGAGGTACTGGATTTTCATTAACCTGTTTCATTTTCTGATTAATATTCTGATTAGAGATTAGGGAAGCAATAGTGGGAATGCTAGGTGATTTTTTACTGGAATCATGATTCACTGGTACAGCCTTCTCTAGCAGAAGTTTATTTTGGTGGCAATGATTTGTGTAAACCGGAAACCCAACGGCCTGAGTCTGTATGTGCCTCTGTCGGAGTACAAGGACAACATGCGACAAATCGGGCTTTTCATCTGAGTATTTCTCGCTTGATTTATCTATTCTTAATCTTCATTTTCTTATGAAGCAATTTTTGTTCCTTATGTATAAGTGCTCCATACTGTTTTTGAACTAGGTGTGTATTACCTGTCATTTGTTGCAGTATCCTGGTTATTGTACCAGACAGGGGCTGGTTGGTATCAGTATAGTTGGAAACTTTGGAATACCTGATTGGTGGTGTGCAGAATTTTAGCCCAAAATGAGACTTGACTGAATATCCAAAATTAGAAATTGCCGATAGTAATATTAGCCAAAATGGTACCAACATAATTGTTTGACAAAAAAAAAAATTTGTAACTTTTTTCCTACCTATTGAACATAAAACAAGTTTTTTTCAAAAATATCCATGTTTCAGATTCGATTTGGTCCCTTTTAGTATTCATGTTTCAGATTCGATTCGGTCGATTTTTACTGATTCATCCGGTTTCTATTTTATGATCAACTTGCTCATTCCACTTCCGATTTCAATTTTCATAGCTATGGCTGATACATACTTTATGTAAATTCACAAACGCTTGCCCTAAGGTTTAATAAGGGAGATGCTGACAGATGAGCGAACAATAGTCAGAATTATTGGGGGCCCTGTCAAGACAGAAGAAAGATAAAGGGGAATAATAATCAATTCTCTTAATTGCAATTAGTTAATAATAATGTAAATCAAGGGGGACGTCATGTTCTTGAATGAAATGTTGATCTTCATTCTTTACTTTTACACAATTTATTACTTGCTCATCTTTCCGTCATATGTTCTTGCTTGTATCCTTGCCGGCGTTGGACGCAGTGCTCAGTTATCTACCTTTCGTGTGAATTTTGTTTAATAAGCTGAATAATTTGTTGGATTCATTGGAAAATCTGTTAAATTTTCTGAGAATTTTGAATGCAATGCCGGGTTTCTGTTTGGGGCTTCGGGCTCTTGAAATCACCTCACGAGCTCGAAGTCCGGACTTAGGCTTGGGCCGTTCTGATCAAGGGCTCTTGTGGGCTCTGCCAGAAAAATGGGTTAATGTGGGCTAATAAACTTTTCACTAAATTAATAGAAACGTCATTAATACAAAAATGATAATTTATATTAAACAATTGCGGCCTATTACAACGGACGGGCATTGTAAAATTGTAGGGTTTTGTACAGTTTTATTTATTATTTAAGGAGCTTGAATTATTTTAAAAAAAAAATTGTTCCGATCAATTTCAACGTGTCATTATATGATGTTTCAAAACTTCAATTGTTCCGATCTATTATGTCAATATGTTTGGAAAGTTCTAAGAACTGCAACTGTTGAAATCCATATTAGGAGCAAACCATTTTCTCCCCTCTGTATGCTCCATCTTGTCAGCTCAGATATTTCAGGGACCATAGTTTTCCTAGACTGGGCATGGGGTCTTCCGTCAAACCAGATTTGATTAGGGTGAGCTTAGTAAGATTTGGTGGAAATTGAACATTATTTCCAAACAAATTATGTATATGTGTAGTTGTGTGCAACCTATCACTATTTTGATGACTCTCAACTCTCATCAATCTAATTGTAATACTTATGCAGTAGCTGCTTTGATGAAGAATACACTGTATGATGACAATTCTGCCACTGTTACTGTTCTCCGCATGTCAAAGTTGATAGCAGGAGAAGAGCAACCACCATTAGCGGTAACAAAGGTAGAGACCCGTCTTCTTATTGGTTGGATGATCAAACAAGCAACAGGTGTTGCCAATAAGAAGGATCTGAAAAGTGTTTGGGATATGCTTGTCCATAATGCGAAAATATTGAACGATGAGGGTGCATGGCATATGGATACCAATGTACAAGCTGAAGTATTTAAAGTATGAACTAAACTTCATCACTACGCCACTCCTGCTATGAATGTATTCATTGAGGAAGCCAAGATGTATCATGAAGTAGATGCTTTACGGTTGTATATAGGCCGGTGCATTCGTGCTATCGAATGCATTGAAATGATTATAAAAGAAGTTTGATTACTTGGCCATCATCAATTTGCTTTTTGGTTTTTATTGTTCAATGAATAATACCACTTGAATATCTGCATGCCATTGTTCAATGATTTTTTTTTTATTAAAAGATTTATTTTCAATTTAATTTCTTAATGAACGAACTGAAGGAGCTACGTACTGAAGTTTCCTGTTCTTTTTATTAAGCGGAGGTGAAAGCTTTGTTCCTTTGGAGGGTGATATTGTCCAAATGACTTGGGACCAAAATATTATGTTCCCCAACCAAAATTAGAGTATCATATACAAACCTTGTTTAGCGTACTCGCGTGCCAGGTAATTATCCAAACAATACATATGATACGTATGTGTTGTACAATATCACGATCTTCGTAAAATATACAATTGTTCATGTTAAATTTTTATGTCCCATAATATACATAACAAGTCCAAAGTAAGATTATTTTGTCTTTATGCGGACCAATCATTTCTTAATATGTAACACGAGAAATTTCATGTTAATGTTGCTTCGGAGTAAAATAAAATGAAATGATAGTTAGGGAAGCTAAAAACATTGACTTGGACCAAGCAACGATGATTAGGACCTTTTATAGATTGACCCACTTTTAATTTTATTTTTTTGTATATTTTGTCTTTATTGTACCGGAACTTATACTTTAATAATATCAAGTTGTTTATCTTTAAATACATAGTTGATACACTACAAATTAAGTATTGATAATTGTCAATATTTTATGTATATGTTTATGTATAGATAACTAAAAGTTGATACATAAAAAATTTAGAATTGATGCCTAAATTGATTAACAGTTGATAATTAATAAAATTTATAACAAAATTCTATAAATCAAACGATAAAAGTTGGTGATAGAAGCAAGTCGAAATTCAAAAGAGAGCTCATGGACAAAATTTAGAGGAGGATGGAGACACCATTGGGTACACAAAGTGGGGGATCTACAACAAAGAGAGTCGGTTTAATTAAAAATAATATAAAGAAAGAGGATTCGGAAAAGGATGAAAGCAAAAGAAAAAAAAAAGGCTTGGCCAATTAAAACATATTTGTTAAAAAATGTTTTCATTTCTAATATTTTCTTGAAGTGCATATATGTATTGTCCAGTTGCCTTCCTTTATTAAAGTCGTGCACATCACATGTCCCATTATCACGCTCTTTTCCTCTTCGCTAATCAAATTCAAAAGTTCACAAATTCATGCAATCTAATCAGTCGGTCATTTTTTTAGTGGCTCTTGAATTGAGAAATTATTAGTAAACAAAAAGTAAAAAAAGAAAGGGCAAAGTTTGATTTGCCAAAAGTTATTTAATACACCTCTTTTTTACTCTATAATCAACCTATATAATATATATCCCTTGCCTTCTTCCTAACTGATTCCATTGCATACATAGATGAAATTTGCGGTCTAGCCGGTACCGGCAACACCGAGATTGGGTTTACCGGCATCTGCTCCAGCGCCGAAGACGGGCCCACCTAAGCCAGCCGCATCCTCGACCTTATCCTCCAACTTACTGACCGGCACCCCCGGCTCGTCCTTGTCAGACCTTATGGCCATCCTCGGTGGATCTTCTGTGGCGGCAGCACCGGGCGCAGTGTGGTAGGTGGTGGCGGTGAAAGACCTCTTTGATTGGTTGTGCTCCTTGCGCGCCTGACATTAATTTTTCTTTTTTATTGCAAGTACTTATCCGGAACTGAAGTAGAGTGAGATTTGGTTTGTAGAAATCGAACGAAAGAAAGAGAATTGGGAAAATGATTTATACGAAGAAGCTACTAGCTAAGGGATGAATTTGGTGGGGGGGCTGACACGTAGGATAGTTCACTGACACGTGTCAGGGAGATTTAAAGATGGAGAGACGCGTGTAATTGTAATTGCACAACATTATGTTTAAGACTTCATGCTTCAGCTTTGGGTGTAAAATAAAAAATGTATTTTGGTTCAATTTTAAAACTTGTGGCCGGCAAGCCGAAATTTGTATACATATTCTCAAGGATACAGTTTATAAAAACTGATAGTCGATGTTTTCAAATTAGAGATAATATCTTGGACTAATAAATGATCTCAGTTTAAAAAAAACAAAAAGATGTTGCGTCCGGTTTTCAAATAATTCGAATAGTCAAATTGCCCTTTGGGATGAGTGAGAAGGCATAGTGTCTTTTGAAAAGGCACGCGGATTTGAAAAGGCATCTGGATGAACCGGAATTTGAGTAGCTTCTGTGTTTCGGATAAATTGGATATACGGTTTGATTTTTAACTATCCGTAACTATCGTATCCGATCATTTATATTCTTGAACCACAAAAAAGATATTCTTTGTTCTTAAATTAATTTATTAAACTACATATACATATCAATGATTTATTAAATTCCATATACGTATATATTATGATGAATAATTTAACACTAACATAATTAGTAACTATTGTTTTGATAATATGATATATGTTTTGTAACCAACAAACTTATTATGAAAAATATTAGATATAATTTATGAATAAAAAAATTATATTTAAATGTTATTTTTTATTAGAATGTACATTAGTAATTTATTTTTAATTATCCGAATTGTATTCATATCCGTATTTGTATCCGTCCGATATCCGATCCATATTCGTATTTGTTTAATATCCGACCCGTATCCATATCCGAGACTATTCATATTCGTATCAGTATCCGAAAAATTATAACAGTTAAGGATACGATTTGAGCACTATCTGATCTGTATGCGACTGTTTACACCCCTAGTTACCGATCCTCTGTTTTGTATTATGTACAATTAATTATTCATGGTCCCTATTTGTGGATCACTGAGCGTGACCCCATGTGTAAAGTTATTGGGTAAATTTCGCAGGAAGTCACTAAACTTTGTCCTTTGTCACGAATTGGTCACTCAACTTTGAATTGTCCCTCCATAGCCACTGAATTTTTAATTTGTCCCGATCATATTCTGGCTATGGAGGGACAAATTAAAAGTTCAATGGCTATGGAGGGACAAATCAAAGTTGAGTGACCAATTTGTGATAAAAAACAAAGTTTAGTGACCTCCAGCGAAATTTACCCAAAGTAATTAATAGGCTCTTATAGCTTAGGTAGTTGCATTATTGTTTGGGGCTTTGGGCACATGTAGTGTTTCTTTGTGTTTCAATATAATAAAAATTTACTTTAAATTCATTATTAGTTTTTAACGGATGTTTTGGGTTTTGTGAGAAACCCACTTTCCAATCCAAAATTTTTGTCTCTTCTTAGGAATTGGATTCACAATTTATGTTAGAAATTGGATTCAAATAACTTATCAAATTCAAACTTATTATAGTCAGCTTCAAATCCATTAACTAAATAAGTACTAGATAAATAACAATAAAAGTAGTCACTTACATAATAAAAATAACAAAATAGTCTCTCACATAATAAAAAAATAAAAATAATAATATTATTTTACATGTGGAAAACAACGAAAACGATAAATGGAAACAAAATTAATCTGAAAAAAACAAATTAGTCCAAACCTATTAAATCAAAATTATGAAAAAGAAGCAATTGAACCGTAATTTTTTTCATCGCAAGTTTTCAGTCCAACATGACTGTATATGAGGTTTTTGCATATGTGAATATTTGTTAGTTTAAAATAATAAGAAATTTAAACTGACATTTGGAGATGCAACTGCCAATTACTAATCTACTATGTTGTTTTTAAAAATAATATCTATATAACAATGATATAATGGAAGCAACAAAAAGATCACACGGCCCATTGATGCAGTGGATCCATCTGACAGTTTTTGAAAAATACTTTTAGAGTTAAATAGAAAAAGGACGGATTCCAGAGTAGACTTAAAATAATACAGCATTTATGAGAAAGTGGCATACCACTTTCTCCGAAAATTCAATACAGCAATGAAGTGTTTCTCCGAAAATCCATTACAGCATTTACTGACAGTGTGGCGGGTCACTGACGCTTCCACTTTGCCTTTACCAAGTACCAACTACTTGTTTTGTATTCCTATCCTGGCAGGGATTGTAACTCTCTGAGTGCCACATAGGCAGAAGATGTGAGATTTTGAAGTCAACGTGTAGACTAGTTCATTCTATTCACGTTCTACACAACTAAATTCAATCTCCATTCATCTCCTCTCTTTTGCAACTGCATTCAATCTATCTTGCAATCCCTGTTTCCGACTCTCTCTGATCTCTTGCCGTAGGGTACTCGTCCAAATCTCGGTTTCTCATCTCAGCCATCTGCTCGATCTCTTGCCATCGGGTGGGTACACGGTATCTCTTTCCAAAATCTCTAGTTCTCATCTCTCTTGCTTATTATTAACCAACCAATCTCTGCCTTTTGCTATTTTCATTCTCAATCGATCCGTTCTCTCATTCACCAATTTAGTACGTGTTTAAAAAAAATAAAAAATACATTTTGCTACTTGTTATTTGTCATTCCCAAGCAATACTAGCAAGGAAAAAACAAAAATCGAAAAAACAAACCCAGCGGCTTTGAGGAAGCTGCCGCAGTAGAAGAAAGAAGAAACTTCAAGATGGCTCTTTCAACCGCTGCCTGGACCATTGCTGAGTGGGTGGGGTCCGCTGTTGTGAAGGAACTTATCAGCACGGGTTTTTCCTACTTGCGGGATCCTGTGCTGCCAGCCGACAGCAAAGCCGAGCTAAAGAGGCTACAGGCAGCTCTTCCCCAGATCACAGCTGTCATGGGCATTGCTGAAGCACTCAAGAAGAAGCACCCGGATGCTGCCCAATGGGTCGAGCAGTTTAGGGTGGCTGTTGAAGCATCTGAAGACGTGCTTGATGAGTTGGAGTACAAAAAACTGGAGGATATGGTGAAAGACCGAGATGAGGCGGGTGGATCCGCTTCTAGTTCAAAGAAGAGAAAACCATCTACTATCAATGATGATACTTTGGAGAGGTTGAAGGAGGCTGTAGCAATGTTGGATCAGGCTGCTAAAGGTGTGGAGAATCTCCTTCAAGCTGCCATTGTGCTAGGTATTCATGATCTTTCCGAATCACGACAAGAAACCCGTAAAGTTTTAAGTCGCGAAACTACTTCCTTTTTAGTTGAAAGAGAGTTGTTTGGCCGGGAAGTTGAGAAGCACAAGATAATTGATTGGCTAAAGCGGCCAACTGATGTCCGGCTCTCTTCGTTTGGTATTGTCGGGGTGGGTGGACTAGGAAAGACCACCCTTGTACAATTTGCATATCAAGAGATGCGCGGGTCGAATCATTTCGACAAAACAATTTGGGTTTGTGTTTCTACTAACTTCAGTGTTGAAGATATAACAAGAAAGATGCTTGGTGAACTAGGCGAAAATAATTGTTGTAATAAACCATTAAATGCACTTCAAGAGACTTTGAAAGAAAATATACATCTAAAGAAAATTCTTCTAGTTTTAGATGATATATGGGATGATGAGAAAAGGAGCGACTGGGACCAACTGGTTGCTCCTTTGAGGTTTGTACAAGAAGGTAGTAAAATATTATTTACTACTAGAATGAAATCAGTGGCAGACTTGCTTGCAAGTGTGATAAGTACAGAGCATGAATCTCTATCATTACAAGGCTTAGGAGAGCAAGAGTTGCGATTGCTCTTTCAGAGCTATGCATTTCGTGGTTTTAGCCTTGAAAATCATAGAGATTTGGAAGCAATTGGAGATCAAATACTAAAAATGCTCCGAGGTAGTCCATTAGCAGCAAAGGTGATCGGAAGCTTGCTGAATTCATGTATGGATCACCAGTATTGGAGAAGAGTTTTGAATCACGGGTCTCTATTTAACTTAGAGCAAGCAAAGGATGTGGGGGAGGTTTTGAAATTGAGCTACTACCATTTACCCGCAAATTTGCAAGTATGCTTTAGATTTTGTAGCATATTTCCTCAAGATCATCAGTTTGATAAAGATGACTTGATCAAAATGTGGATATGTTCTGGATTCGTCCGGCAACAACCAGGTCAAGAAGAAAGGCCAGAAGATATTGGAGAAGATTACTTCAATCTTCTTTTAAGGAAGTCATTCTTTGAATATGTTAAATCATGGGAAGGTGAAACGAGATATGTTATGCATGATCTGGTGCATGAGTTGGCCCAAAACGTTTCCTATGGAGAATGTTGTAGAATAGAATCTAATGATAAATCAATTACCATACCTAGCACTATACGACATGTTTATGTACATGAACAAGAAATGGAAAAGGTCTCCCATCTTGAAAATTTACGCAGCTTGGTTGTAACCACTTATTATGCGGATTCATTTGTTCTTCCAAATAATTTAATTAAGAAAAGTTTACGTTTATTGAAAATATGTGGATCCATAATGACCAGAAACAGTGAAATGCCCAAAGAGATAAGCTGTTTGGTACACCTTCGCTACCTGTCCGCACAGGGATCTGGACCTTATTATGTCATTGATGAAACGTTCAAGCACTTCCTCCTTGCTTCAGTTTACAAACTTTATCATTTGCAAGTGCTAGAAATTCCAGGAGATAATGAGTTTGCGATCTATTCAGCAATTGAAACAACTGGAATAACCAATCTGGTTAGGTTGCGTTATATGAGGCTTCCAAAGGAGATAATGCAAACCATTCATGGAGTCGACAAGCTGACATCTCTCCAAGAGTTAACCTTTTTTGTTGGACATGAGAGTGGTCAACGAATAAATGAACTGGGCACACTAAAGAACCTCCGACATCTGTCTATTGAAAACATTGAGAATATAGGGGATCATATTGAAGCTAAGAGTGCTAACCTATTAGGGAAGAATAATCTCATGTCGCTCTCCCTGAAATGGACCTCAGAGAGCAATCCTATTCTCCCTGAGAAAATCATTGATTACCTCCAACCCCCTCCCAGTCTCATGGAATTGACAATTAACAATTATATTGGCAAAAGATCTCCTAATTGGATGGAGGATTCACCGCCTTTAAACCTATCATCCCTCAAATTACTTAATTGTCCTCTTTGGAAAAACCAATTATTTTCATGGAAAATGCCATATTTGAAAATTCTTGATATACGTGATTGTCCAAATCTGGACAGGTTACCTGATATGCCACTTTCTCTTATTGAATTCCGAATTAGAAATGTGGGCTTGATTTCTCTTCCAGCTTTGTACCAAAATTCTGGTAATAACACTCTTGCGCCATTATCCCTAAAATCATCACTAAGATTAGTGGAGATAGAAAGGTGCCCCAACTTAGTATCCTTGCATGGATTTCTGCAGCAAGACAACCTAGATTTGCAAGCTATCGAGGAGATAGAAGTCAGAGGTTGTTATTATCTCGTACATCTACCAATGGGTGCATTTGGGAAATTTGTATCGCTACAGAAATTAACAATAATGAATTGCCCAATGCTAATGGCAATTGATAACCAGAGCACCCTCCTTCCCATGGCACTCAAATACCTTTCAATAGAAAACTGCGGTAAAGTTGATGAGCCACTGCTGGAATCAGCATCAAGCCTTCCTACTCTCACTGATCTTCGGATTTTGAATTGTGCAAATATTTCTCATATTCCC
Organism: Carex parvula; assembly: GCA_025461045.1. Taxonomy (NCBI): domain Eukaryota; kingdom Viridiplantae; phylum Streptophyta; class Magnoliopsida; order Poales; family Cyperaceae; genus Carex; species Carex parvula. Next base: position 108,712 of record JAJGRW010003304.1, read on the forward strand.
TCCTCAGAAAATGCTTTCAGATCTCTAAATGCGCTACATATATCAGAATGCAAGAAGCTCGTAAAACATTCATCTAGGGAACAAGCACATGGCGCCGACCGAGGAAGTAGCTTGGCTTCTTTAAAGATCCGGAATCTTTACATTGGTAACCTCTCTCTTCTTCTCATCGAACCACTAAGAAGCCTAAGCTTTGTTACCGAGCTAGAGGTTTCCCGTTGTTCATGGATGGAGGCTTTGCTGGAGCAATGGATTCTGCAAAACAGCAGTACCCTCAAGTGGTTGAGTCTCAAGCGTGTGAGAAATCTCAATACATTGCCTGCTACAATGAGGAGACTCACTGCCCTAGAAAGGCTAACAATTGATGGGGCTGATTTGCTGGAGGAGCTTCCGGAGTTACCTGCTTCTCTAAGGGAGTTACATATCTCGGGTGGAAGGTCTCTGAAGTCATTGCCTGCTACAATGGGGAGACTCACTGCCCTAGAAAGTCTAATAATCTTAGGAGCTGATTTGCTGGAGGAGCTTCCAGAGTTACCTGCTTCTCTAAGGACCTTATCTATCTGGAGTGAAAGCTCTCTGAAGTCATTGCCTGCTACAATGGGGAGACTCACTGCCCTACAAAGTCTAACAATCTTAGGAGCTGATTTGCTGGAGGAGCTTCCGGAGTTACCTGCTTCTCTAAGGGAGTTACATATCGATGGTGCAAGGTCTCTGAAGTCATTGCCTGCTACAATGGGGAGACTCACTGCCCTAGAAAGTCTAACAATCTTAGGAGCTGATTTGCTGGAGGAGCTTCCGGAGTTACCTGCTTCTCTAAGGGAGTTACATATCGATGGTGCAAGGTCTCTGAAGTCATTGCCTGCTACAATGGGGAGACTCACTGCTACAATGGTCTCTGATATATAAGACAATTCAAGGCCGTGGTGGCCGATTGCTCTGAAACGTAAGGAGGCTCTACTTTTATAATAGAACCCCAACTCATGTTGAAAAAACAAAACCATCTAGAAATCAAGAAAGTTGATTTGCTGGAGGAGCATCCGGGGTTACGTGTTTCTCTAAAAAATAAGTCCATTAAAAGCGATGGTGGCAGGTGGCTTCTTGAAACACTCTGCTTTACCAACCCCGTATTAATAAGGTACTTTCTTTTCAAATTTATTGAATAAATTAAAGGCTCTTGCAATAGATTTGGTTTTTTTTTTTATCAGTAATATATTCTTATTTGGGACTCTTCTTGTTTCAAACTTCAAAAACTTTATTGACATTCCTGCACAGACAAGGCCCACAACATAACAGTGCCAACTCGACTTTTGCATACATGTTAATGTCCAGAGGAATGGAGAAGGACACGAGTAGCTGGTCCTAAGCCCGGTTGAAACTACTACAGTACCTTCCCAGCAGGTATATATTTGACCTTGTTTCTTTATTTAAATTTCAGGGATACTAACATATTTCAAATTTTAACTCTCCCTATGTCTAAACTATATAGAAGGAGGGGGGTTAACAATAAAATATTTGAAATGTGTTAATTAGAAGAATAGCAACTCAAATTAAAAACAAAAAAGACACCGAAATTTGCAAAAAGAACTGAAATAACTAAAACTATACAACAAAAGGAAGGTTTATTTTGATAAAAAGCAAAAGTTCTTATTGAAAAGAACATGCACAAAATTCACAAAGCGTCCAAACTTCATTTCTAACAAATTACACTTTATTGGGACTAGTTTGCCTAAATTCTCTGTTGAAGTGTCTGATGTTGTTAGCTGAAATTATTTTTTTAGCTGTTCTTTCCTTTTGCTATTTTTTAATCATTTTTTTAAGTGCTGCTGGCCAGCAGTACCTGTTTGGTTTTCATACCACTAGTGTTTCTTTGCCTTTAATTGGTACCTATTGTTTGGTATACATACACTAATTATTTACCAAACTTGCATACTGGACCTCTTTGAGGGCTCTTAATTAATATTTCCCTTCATGGATACAGGTGATGACCGGTTGAAACAGTCATCGAACTACAGCTGGAAGTGCAAAATCAAAACAGAGGGGCTGTAGCGCAATTTAATCCAGCTGAGGAGATGTCACACCCCGACAACGGGGCCGACAACCCGCCGCGCTCATCAGCGCAAGGCGATTTCTATCATTTTACATAATCACATAGTTACATATACATTACCAATGACATAACTTACTTTTTTTCGTTGCAAGTCCCGCAGTCTTCAAGTTCGATATCGTATTTCCTTATCTTGTGTTTTGTACCTGGAACCCACAAAGTGGAAAGATGAGAGATTGAAAATCTCCCAGTGCAGTATTCAGTTCCAGTCGAGTTATCCGCAGATCCGACCAACTGAAACCAAAACAGCACCGAGTACCAAACATATAGATCACAATAATTATATAAGATTCCAATAAACTAGCTTCAACTATAATCAATCAACGAAAATATTAGAACTTTACTTTATGGAATACTCATGTATGATAACAAAAATCAGCAACCCAGAACTTTATATAATCAATCTATATGACTATGACAATCAAGCATAAAATTTACAATGCATAACTCAACTATATCTCATTCTTTTTAATCAAATGCTTTAAAATCAACCATACTTTAATTTCAGATATTATGTTCATGCCTCATGTGCAACCTAATGCATCCATGTCATATGTTCATGAGAAAAGCTATGCATTCATATCACGCAAATGATTCATCTACATCAAACTCCTATTTCGGCCAAATTGTTTCCTATTATGTCATGCAACAGTTTTAGAAAATATATATATACATGCCATGCCTATCAACTACCACCATGGTTCAACTCGTCTTCTATATACTTGCATGTGATGCAATAAGAAATTTATGAAAGAATTCAATTATGCAATCTAAAGCTCATAGATTAATTAGCTATATATTGAACACAATTATAAAAAGTAACACCACAATCAAGTCAAGAGGAAAAACTAAATAAATTCAACATCCGCACTATTGTTCAAGTAGATCAATTCTCCAATATTTTCCTTTGTTTATCATGCATTACAAGTTCTTGTAACAAGCATAAATCCGGTCATACTCTACCCGAATATGGCGCCTACACAGCTCTCGCTATGCGCTACCCGAATATGGCGCCTACACAGCTCTCGCTATGCGCTACCCGAATATGGCGCCTACACAGCTGACGCTATGCGCTACCCGAATATGGCGCCTACACAGCTCTTGCCATGCGCTACCCGAATATGGCGCCTACACAGCTCTTGCCATGCGCTACCCGAATATGGCGCCTACACAGCTCTTGCCATGCGCTACCCGAATATGGCGCCTACACAGCTCTTGCCATGCGCTACCCGAATATGGCGCCTACACAGCTCTTGCTATGCGCTACCCGAATATGGCACTTACATGACCCTTAGATCTCATTTTTCCATTCCCATCAAAGTACATACAAGACATTCTATATACAAGCCAATCAATGTGTTCTATGAATGCAAGTCATATTCACATTTCTGTTGAAGGTTCATTTAAGGTAAGTAAATAGTTCATATCATGCTATGTATCATGCATGCAAGTATAACATGCAAAAGTTCTAGTTCAACTCATGTTCTATATCATCTGTGCATATGCAATGCAACTCAAACACTTTATGCAAATCATGTCATATTCAAAACCAATTTCTAAATTTGAACATCATGCTTCATTTTCAGATTTTTGATATAAAAACATCTGATCATGCATCTTCATGCTTTATTTAAAATATAACACTAGCATATACTACCATCTTATTTTGCCACTAAACTCTTCAAGTTTTGTCACAATTCAAGTTAGAATATATGTTCATGCTCATTATGACAACTCATGCATTCATACTATGCAATTCAAACGAACATTCAAGAACTTAACTACAACTAATTACCAAACAAGCAACCAAGCAAGCATCAACAATAAACCCAATTAGCAACTAAACAAACAAGCAAGTAACAACAACAAGCAAAGGAATTGACTAGCAAACAACAACAATAAAATCAGTTAGAGGAATATGAGAATAACTCGAAACCCGCACCTTAGCAAAGTTGGGCACGATGTGGCTCGAGGTCAAGTTCATCATTCTGCAGGCATGTTAAGTAGGTGGTCTGTTTGATTCAGATTTGTCGAAGCATGCCAAAGTAAATTGGATCTGTGGAAGCAGATAGTGTGCATGCACAGTGATAACCAGCACATGCCGGTACCAAACTTGATCAGCTCAATTGCCGGTTAACAAACTGAGATTGGAGTCCTTGATTCGAAACTGGTACTGTAACCACTGTTAAAGAATAGAGATAGCCTAGTCATAGTCTGTCTTCTTTCATTTGAAAGAGCAACAAGTATAACACGTGCTGCTTGGAGCGACAAAACTTGTAAGGAGCATTTTGACAAACAGTTGGAGTGCAAGAGAGACTTGAGAGAGGAGGAGGTGAGCTGAGGGTCAGAGTAGAGGAGTTGCGTGGAAAGAAGAGAAAGAGGCAGCAGTGTGGCGCTGGGGCTGGGAGTAATTTTGTTGAATGGGGATTGGGGAACAAGTAGAGTAGTACTACTTTTGCCGGTGGGATCTGAGAACAGCCCTTGCTCGGAATGAAAAAAGGGTAAGCCAATTTGGTCGATGGGTAGCCAATTAAGAAGGAAAGAAATTCAAATTAGACTAGTAAGAATAGAGAAATTGAAGTACCAAATTCACAACAATAGACTTGATCATTAGCTGCCATAAGAACGCAATTAAGAAGCAAAGCAAGCCAGCAGGCTTCTATCTTCTCCTTCGATGTCCCTATTGCAAGGTCGCCAACACCATCACCTCAACCCTTGTCATCTCGCCTTTGATTTTCATATTCTTGTTACCCTCCAGCAAGGGAAGAGGTTTCATTGATAAGAGTAGCAAGGATTACTAGTGAAAAGGCAACATGCACTTGGTATCTTTAGAGAGATCATTTATTTTCTTGTTGAATCCGATTAAGAAGAGGAAGAGAGAAATAATTATGTGAATAGATCAATCAAAAAGGAGACACAAAAATGAGTAAGCTCGGGGAAGAAGCAAAATGAGAAAAGAAAGAGAATAAGTGGGGGGTTAGGTGGATCGATGGTGTGTATGACATGTGTCCCCACACTCAAAATTTTCACAAAAGATTCATTAGTAATTTTATTAGAACGGAAAAATGGTCGGTTGGTAAAGTTGGGATAATTGATAGTTCTAGTGTCCCTCCCAACATTCAAAATTTTAACATTTTAATATTTCATCTTATTCATTGGTTAGAAAATTTACACTAAACCCCCTATATTATTAGAAATAAATTCACAAAAAAAATAATACAAGTACAGTTAAGTTAATTAACATTTATAATTATTAGAAAAAATCCAAATTGTTATTTTAAACATACTTTACTTCTAGTCAACTAAAATTTTCATATATTCTTAAATTAGGATGTTACAGGAGATGAATGAGGTTAGACTATCAAATGAAAAAAAAAAAACAATATCAAGCAGCAATCAAGCCTAATTGGATATGTATAGTTATGGCATGAGATTTTGGACATAATACTGGTTATGTGCAAATTCAATTGTTTACACAAAAAACCGAACAAGTTGAGAACGAATGTGAAAATTGAATCTATATACACATTGAAAATCATTTGACAGTTTTGCACTGCCTTACAAGAGCAGAAAACTGAGAACGCTTGTGAAAGATATTTATGGAATTTTAAGAGGTAAGCGTGCAAACTTTTCGTTGCTGATTGAATAGTTAACAACAATGACAATTTTATCCCTAAAATAAAAAAAGACATGATTTTTGCTACATGGCAATCTATTGAATGAAAAAAAGCCATGTTTGTAGATAGAATCTAGCATTCGTTAAATACCTACAGAGGTACTGGATTATCATTAACTTGTTTCATTTTCAGATTAATATTCTGATTAGAGATTAGGGAAGCAATGGGGGGAATGCTAGGTGATTTTGTACTGGAATCATGATTCACTGGTACAGCCTTCTCTAGCAGAAGTTTATTTTGGTGGCAATGATTCTGGTAAACCTCATCCTTACGGCCTGAGTCTGTCGGAGTACAAGGACAACATGTGAGAAATCAGGCTTTTACATCAGGTTAAATTTGAACCCAATTTCAGTTCCAAATTGTATACTGAAGAGGTTAAATGGTGAGCCCAATTGGCCCACAAGTTTAATTTTGGTTACAATAGGTAAACAAATTGGCCCAATTGCAGTTCCAAATTGTATATTAATATTTATAACACTGGCACTGACGTATGCTTCTAATGCCGTTTAATTTGTCAAAATCTATTTGGTACACCTCTTTTTTACTCTATAATCAACATATATATAAATATCCGTTGCCTTCTTCCTAACTGATTACATTGCATACATAGATGACACGTGTAACTTTGCAGTCTAGCCGGTACCATCAACACTGAGATCGGGTTTACCATCATCTGCTCCAGCACCAAAGACAGGCCTACCCAAGCCAGCCGCATCCTTGAGCTTATCCTCCAACTTGTTGACTGGCACCCCCGGCTCGTCCTTGTCAGACCGTATGGCCATCTTCGGTGGGTCTTCTGTGGCAGAACCCGGTGCAGTGAGGTAGGTAGTGGCCGTGAAAGACCCCTTGGGTTGTGCTCCTTATGAACCTGACATTGATTTTTTTTTTTAACTGCAAGACTGATACTGTTGGAAAATAGAAATAGCAAGTACTGAAACCTGAACTGAACTAGAGTGAGATTTGGTTTGCGGAAATCGAACGAAAGAAAGAGAAATGGGGAAAAGATTTATATGAAGAAGCTACTAGCTAAGGGATGAATTGGGGGCAACCCGACACTTAAGAGAGTTGACTGACTCGTGTCAGGAAGATTTTTATGAAGAAGCTTCTTGGGTTAGTCCCTAATATTAATTTGCTATTGACATTTGCTATTAGTCCCTAATATGAAGAGGATTTATATGAATTTGCTATTGACATTTTAGATCCTTCTTGGGTTAGTCCCTAAAAGAAATTTGTTCCAGAAATTATAATAGATTATCACGTTTGATATTTAATGATGGCTAAATTTGGAAAAGTACATTCATTTAAACTTTGGTACTGGTGGTCCCTACGGTTTCTTGCCATGTGCAATTTTTTACATTCAAATTGTATTTATTGCAATTGATGAGATATTTTTCTCTTTTACAGATTCAGACTCAGGTAGTTCCTCAGGAAGTGGTTTAGATGCCAAAGCCTCAACACTGCATGAAAACAAGGTACATTTTTTTTATTGTGATTGTATTTGTTAGGGCTACTAAGCATCTAGTCGATGATAAAAAATTTACTGGTATATTATCTGATGGACATTTTTCCACACTTCAATCTGCAGGAAAAAGCTTCTGGGCCTGCTTCGGATCTTGAAAAATGTAACGTAACTTTGACTGTTTTATAGCTTACGAGTACAGACTGGTAACATAAAATTGCTCCGGGAGTGTCCTTTCTGGTAACCATTGGCAAAGAAACCAAAACAATTAAAACAAGGGAAATACCAATGACCAATTGTTTTGTTGTACCAGTAATAACTCAGTACTGTACTCTCTTCTCAACATGTCTAAATTTGTCTTTCCTTTGATATTGCAATGAGATGAGATGATAAAAATATTTACCTATTTTCAAAGTCCAAACAGACAATCCGAACCGCTTAATATGATTTGGGTATCACAATTCGTCCAATATTTCCAACATCACTATGGATCCATATCTCTATTTTAGAAGTCCAAACAGACGATCTGAACGGCTTTATATGATCTTCATATAAAAATGTACTTGATTGCCAAATTTTACATTTTTTAGAATTTTTTACTATTTTTTTGATAGGTAGAAAATCACTTGATCTAAAGATTGTGGACCGTCCAATTGTAGTGATTTTTAACCCATCTAAAAAATAGTAAAAAAATGTTAAAAATGTAAAAATTTGACCTCAATTTACAATTTTATATGAAGATCATGTTGAGCGGTTCCAATCGACTATTTGATGTTTGAGAATGGAGATGTGGATCCATAGTACGGACCGATGTGCGCTATGCATAGTACCATGGCCTCCTAGAAAAATATCCTGGTCCATATTCTGTTGAAAAGGACAAGGCAACAAAATTTTTGCAATGCTCCAAATAAGTCTGGAAAAAGAAAATTAAATGAGTCAGAATTTATATATGGAATCGTTTATATTTGGTTACTTTGATTAATGACTAAATGCATCTAGAAGGTTGCAAAATAGGACCCTGTAAAGCTAAGGCCGGCGAGAAAGAGGAGCTAGAAAGGCTATAAAGAGAAGGTGGGTTGTTGTCTTCTATGCCAAACAGTTCATTTAACTTTCAATATTTTTTGTTACTGATTATTAATTGCGATCTTTTGTTCTTTATTGTTATTTTTATTTTTTGGCAAAAGCAGCTGAGGAAGCAAGGAAGCGGGACGAAGCTCCAAGAAGGTGGCAATGATTCACTGGTACAGCCTTCTCTATCAGAAGTTTATTTTGGTGGCAATGATTCGTGTAAACCGCATCCCTACTAGTCTGTATGTGCCTCTGTCGGAGTACAAGGACGACATGAGGGTACTTCTCACTTGATTTATCTATTCTCAATCTTCATTTTTCTTTTGAAGCAATTTTAGTTCCTTATTTATAAGAACTCCATACTGCTTTTGAACTAGGTGTCTGTTACCTGTCATTTGTTGCAGTATCAGTATTAATTGGAAACTTGGGAATACCTGGTTGGTGGTTTGCAGAATTTTAGACAAAATATTTGTTTGACAAAATGGTACCAGCATAATTGTTCGACAAAAAATGAGAAATAATTAGTAAACAATACAAAAAATGAGGATTTGTAAAATTTATTTGGTACACATCCTATTTACTCTATAATCAACATATATGATATATGCATTGCCATTTTCCTAACTTATTAGTTACATCGCATACATATACATAGATGACACGTGTAACTTTGCAGTCTAGCCGGTACCAGCAACACCGAGATCGGGTTTACCGTCATCTGTTCCGGCGCCGAAGACGGGCCCACCCAAGCCAGCCGCATCCTTGACCTTATCCTCCAACTTGTTGACCGGCACCCCTGGCTCGTCCTTGTCAGACCTTATAGCCATCCTCGGTGGATCTTCTGTGGCAGCACCGGGCGCAATGTGGTAGGTGGTGGTGGTGAAAGACCCCTTTGGTTGTGCTCCTTGCGCGCCTGACATGAATATTTTTTCTTTTTGTTATTGGAAAACTGATCCTGATGGAAAAACAGGAAGCAGAGTGTATTGAAGTAGAGTGAGATTTGGTATGTAGAAATGGAACGAAAGAAAGAGATTGGGGAAAAGATTTAGATGAAGAAGCTACTAGTAACTAGAAACACGTAGGAGAGTTGACTGACACGTGATTTAGTTGCATAGCCTCTAGCTGTTGGGCCTAAAACATAAAATGCTTTTTGGGCCTCTAGCTGTTGGTCCGGTACATAACATGCTTCATCTGATGAATCCCAGCCCATATAAAATATTAAAAGGACAGTATTGCACTTACTTCAAAATACGATTAAATTTCTACTCTTTCCTCTTTTTTCTTTGGGTTGCTCAACTGACTTGTACATTAAACTTCAGTTTGTCTTCGAAAAAGGCCTCAGACAACGACTTCAGTTTACAAATCCGAAGAAACCATAAGCATTTTTAACTAACATACCTTTTAAAAAAAAATGGAACAATTAATAAAATGCGTTGTAATGCAATACTAAAGAAGAGAATCTGATATTAATCCGTCCATCTGTTAAGAGATTTGATTAACTTTTTTCTAATCCGTCTAATATTTAATTACATGGCTGAGAGATTTAGCTTTAATAAATTTAAAGTATTCTATTTCTACATTTTAAATCTCATTATGAGAACAAATCACAGCAAAGCGTGGAGTCTGACTCTAGTGTTAATTATGTCTTCTATATATATTCCTGAAATTATGCTATAAGAATAGAAAGCTAATATATTAAAAGAAATTCCATGGGATCCAATCCAATCCCCAGTCCTCTAAAAAAAATATGTTGTCTCGGGATCGTCAGAAATATTGGCGTTCATGGTTTTAAATTCGCAAAATTCCTCATAGATCGTCAGAAATATTGGCGAGATTGAACGGAGAAAAAAACATCTCACCTCTAAAAACGTGTAAAAGATGTGTGATGTGTCTATTTTTTTTTGAACTACTTGGTATTTTAGGTATGAATACTTGATATATTATATATTAATACTTGCGCGCATAGGTATTCATATTTGCGCACGCCAATTATAAAATCTTTCAAATATTAGGCGGTCCTTCAAGTAGTTAGTAGTTTCTCAAGTACTTAATACCTAGGGGACAAAATAGGGGATTGTTGCAGGAGGACAGCTAGGCACTCCCAAAAAAAAATATACTGTCTCGAGACGAAAACAATCTTAAATTCAAGTATCAAATATACATCACAATAGAAGCATGAATCAACAAATATTTAACTAATTAAACGGTTAGACCTAACTTGATTTCACTATTATATTTTAATTAAGTATATATTGTTCATGCTAAATAGTTTATCTCATAGATTATTAACAACAACCAATGATGAGATATTTAGAAATCACAATTAAGTACACGAGTAATAAAAAGAAATGAAAGAAGAAGCATATGATCAAGACTAAGCCTCAATTTGAGGAATGAGTGTCAGGGCTGCCACAGTGATAGAATAGCAACAAGGAAGAGGGACTGAGGCGGAGCCAAAATCCAAATTTTTTGTTAATCAAAATCCAAAGTTTTTGTTAATAAAAACGAGTCACTAAAGAAGAACAAACAGGAGACACACATTTGAATTATAGTAAATAAGTGAAATAAAAAACATCAGAAAAGAAAGCATGATAACAAAATCAGTCCCATTACCAGTGCACCTGCTAATAACCTGTTAATAACAAGTATATAAAAAATAAAAGTCGAGGTACATGATCATTACTCAACAAAATACTTGAACAAATAATTTGATTAAATAAAAGTGAAACCAGAGTCTTACCAACATGTTGAGAATTTGAGAGTAATTTATGAAATTTTTTTATAATTTAAAATTATCGTTAGCCTAAGTAAAGGTACAACAGTTGCCTATAAAATTAACATTAGCCTAAGTAAATGTACAATATTTAAAATTAGAAAAAGGATGGAGTTACTTAATTATTGCGCCCCTTTATTGTAAAAATGACCGATGAAAAATAAAACCCTTAACGGATCATAGGCTAATCGGATCCTATTTTCCTTTATTTGCCAACACAACAAAATTTCGTATTGTGGCTCCTTGAAAATCTGAATTATTCTAATACCTTTTATTTAAAAATTGAATAAGAAGAAAAACAAATTGTGATATCAATAATAATCACGGCATATATAAGACCATACATACACATGTAGTATATATAGCACATCAAGCACATGAAAAATTGAAAATTTTGAATTATATATACGAGTTAAAAGTAATACTTCTGTAAATTTTGTGGTTCATTCAAATACTTCTGTATGTTTAAAAACCGTTAATGAGTCAAACTATTTTAATAATGCATTGTTGTTTTCTTATGCTTTTGAATTCGGTCATTATCTTAATGCATTACTTTAATGATCTTTGTTTCCTTCAAATATTTCTTAACAATTTAAATGTTAAAAAAAGGCCCGCTCACCAGTAGAAATTCCCAAACAACAAATTATCATCAAGTGTACTTTTCTCATTTTGCAGTTCTTATTTTCAATATAAAATATTGCCGACATGTGTTTTATGTTTTAAAATCTTAAAATGTATGAGAGTAAAAGTTGTATTGAAGTTTTTCTTATTTTTGTTTAACTATTTATGTTCAAGAATTAACCAATTTTATAAACAAAATACCACATATAAAGCATATTTTTTTTTAAATACAATGAACAAAAAAATAAATGTAGTTAGCATCAACATAACATTTAAATAAATAAATTTGTATATAATCTTATAAAACTCACAAACCAAAAAATCCAATTAAAAAAAGTATAGTATGTATTTTACTACATAATTAGAGATGAGGAGGGTTCCAATGCACCCTCTTTTTGGTGCACCCTACGTGCACCCTCCCCTCATTCGACCATTTTCAAAGTTCAAATAGTCCATTCGAACCTTCCAACGTGTTCTTCATATTAAAATGTGCTTGGAGACCAAATTTTACATTTTTTTGAATTTTTTTACTATTTATTAAGTATTTTACAAAAAATAGCCATACTTAGACCATTGAATTTTGTACCCATCTTAATAAATAGTAAAAAAATTCAAAAAAATGTAAAATTTGGTCTCCAAGCACATTTTATTTAGATAATCATGTTTAATGGTTTGGATCGACGATTTGGACTTTGAATGGCCGAATGAGGGGAGGGTGCAAGTAGGTTGCACCAAAAAGAGGGTGCATTGGAACCCTCCTCATTAGAGATATACAAAATAATTGAAAAAGTAAATCAATTGTTATGTAGATTTTACATTCTAAATTTAATATTGAAAATAAATATATTTATAGAAAGGTTTATACTTAATATTGAAAAACTAAGCATATGTTTATGTTGAAGGAAAGTCACGTGTGATCACTAAAAAATTTAATAAAGAGGGAGAACAATGCTTTTACTTTTGATCAATATATAAAATATATTTGTTTTACCAACTCATATAATGATAAGAACTTTTTATTTGTTTGTTTTTTGATTTACTCTAATATTTTTGTTATAACCCGTATAAAATAATTTAGTTAATTAACCTAATAATCAAAACTTGTAACAAATTAAAAATTTAAACTAATTAGTTAGGTTAAATAAAGAAAAATCAAATTTGTTAGATAAATTGTTTCAACAATTTATTCTTTAAACCAATTTAATTATTTAGAATTTTTGAGATTTAAAGCTTAGAAATTTATGTGATTGATTAAGCAAATGAAATTTTGTCAAACCAAATAAATTGTCTTGATTATAAATCATCTCGATTTACAACTCATAAATTATAACGGTTAATTCTTATGAATGCGAAACTCAAAATAAAACGTGATCCATTAATGAACATTCTAATTAATAATTAAAACGCAAATTTCCGTTTAGTCATCTCGAATTATAAACAGGATTACTCGTTGTAGATCACCAAATTTAAATTCTTGATTGATTTCGAATTTTCTGGACCACTCAAATCTTTATTGCACGGATCTTAAAGCTGGGCCCTTTAATTACCCCACCCCCTCCATTTCTTTCTTCTCCTCTCTCTCTCTGTCGGTTGGACCCTCTTTGGCCGAGAGGCCGCCTCCCCTCTTACGCGAGAAATTGAGAAGCCTTAGGGCTTCGACCCTTGTTCTCCCGCGCGAATTCGCCTACCTGCCCCTGTTCCATCGGTTGTACGGCTTTGACCTTCGACGCCTAGCGCGTGGGTTTCGCACCTGCTCCCTGAAAACGTTGAATTTATGATCTCTCTCTCTCTCTCGGGTGATATAACATTTTTACACCTCTCTCTCTCTATTTTTCTTTCGGTTCTGGCTTGATTTGCTCTCATGTGCTGAGAAATTTTCGCCCTTCCCTCTATTTTTCTGTTTTCCTCTTTGAATTGCTCTAAACCGAAAACCCTAAAAAAATCGGTTTTCGTGTTCTTGTGTCGCGATAATTGCCTTTGGTGCTTTTGGTGTGATTTTTCTGGTGCGGGTGCTTTACTGGTGCTTGCCATCTTTCCCTGTTTCGGCTGAGGCGAGGTTTCCCTTGGTGCCAGCCGATCTCCTTGCCCCTGTCGATTTCTCCTCTTCCTGGTAAATTACAAAGCACACCCCTTTTTCTTTCTTGATTGTGTGATTGTTGTGATGGATTGAATGCTTGGCTGGGTTGTTGATTTTCCCGGCCAGCCGCTGCTTGTTTGTGACGCCTTACCAGTTGTGTGCTATCCTGCCGTGTTGTTTTATTTTACTGGTATGGCTTGTGCCTTCTTGACTGACCTGTGCCTTTCTTGTTCTGTTTTGCTGATCTGGTTTGTGTACTGGTGTTGTGTGCTGAATTGGTGATTTTAGGGTAATGCTGGTACCAGTCGGTACCAGCTCAGTAATGCCACTGGTACCTCCTTTGAACTGACAGGGACCCTTGTTAGAATTTTTGGAAATTGTTGGATTGAAATGTAAATGTTAGGCTCTTGCGTAAATTAAATTAAATCGGGGACTAAATTGCAATATGGGAGTACTATATTGAATTTCGGATTGGGCCTTGGTTAATTAATTGAGAAATGGGCTTGGCCCCTTTCCTTGTTAGGTTTCGGCTGAAATTTAGATGGGCTTAGGCCCTTTTGAGAATAATAAGTGAGAAATGGATTTGGGCTTTTAATTTTCTGTTGGGCAATACTATGAATTTATTAATAAATTCAAAGAGGCTTGGGCCTTTATCTATTGAGGTTTGGCAGATTTTTAAATAGAAAGGAATAAATGTTGCCTCGGATTGGCGGAATAAAATTACGGCTTCTAAAATTTAGGTTTTAATAAAGTAACCGAATAAAACCGGATGTTTATGTAAATTTGAATTTAAATCGGGAAATGATTATACCGTCCGGGTCTTGATGCCTCAGTGAGAGTTCATAACATAATTTGAACAGATACTATACCCTATATGGACACCTGTCTGATCCCGAAACACACCCAATAAAAATAGTTTAACACATTTAAATTAATTAGGATTTAATTTAAATAAATTAAGTAGTTAGACTTTAAAATAAATAGTTAAGTAAATATTTAGATTAAATAAAAATGTAGTTTTTAATTAAGGTACATAATTTATAAATAAAATATGTTGTTAATTAATAAAGGACAATTAATTATCAACATACTAACGCTTTCAAATCATTACGATTACAAAATTTTACTAAATAGAATAATTAGATAATCATGTGTTAATTTATAATTAAATTAATTGACTTGCACAAATTAGTAAAAATAATTTGTACAGCTTTAGAAATATTATCATTTAATAGTTTACGCTTATAAACTACGTACTTGGGATTTAAAATTATTTGTAGCTTAATTAGTTAGGAAAAACACGTTATTTTACAAGTAATTAAATAGGGAATTAATAATAGCAAATTAAATCACGTAGATTATATCTTAAGTATTTTATCGTAGAAATACGTAATAACCTTAAGCTAAAAGATACGACTTATTTAGTTAAACAGTTTATCTTCAAATTAAAATATAACAAATAATTAATTTACGTTAGATTAAATTAAACCAACCTTGACCTAATTTTACGCTCCATCAGAATTGAATAAAGTCGATCGAACTGATTGAGCAGATTTGAACCTTAGTGACTAAATTAACTAAATACGAACACTTAGTGAAATTAATCAAACGGGGTAATAAGGGTTACGAATAATTAGTTTAGATTCTAATTAAGTTACGACTAAATTACAGGTCATCCGACTTATGTAGATTTCGACCCGTGGATCGATCCCGCTGACGCTTGTACAGGAGCAGGCGAGGATTACGTGGATCCCGGAGGCTACTAGCGCGTTCTATCCCCTACAGCTATCAGGTGTGGGATATCTGTATTTTATTCTTTCGTGGCGTACTCTCACCAGTCGACCACTTGACTTAACATCTGCACCTTTACTTTTGTAGTTGCATTAGAGCATGTTTAATCCTTTCTGACCTGTAATTAGGAAATTGCATAACCCCCTTCTAAATCAGAATTTACTGTTTTGAAGGAGTAGAGTAATTTAATTAATATATATTAATTTAGGATACTAGTTGTCATCTTCTTGTAGAGGACAACATATTATCGTAGTTAAACATGTGCATTGGTGAGTGTGAGATAGAAGACCGAATGACTACTTTTCGTCCTCGTAGTATGGGATGCGAGGCGGCTCGTGGGTCATTGGGCTGAGGGATCACTTGATCCCTTAGAGGTCTTATTAGGATTATTATTATTACATGCATTGAGCTTTTATTATATTATTCTCGATCATTTTACCATTTCGTGCGGGCTGCGCGTCCAGAGGCACGGAGACGATTCGGGAGTTATCCCCCCTACATTAGGAGCTACTTGCCATATACGGATTTTTGATTTAAAATAAAAGAGGCTGCGTGTCTCAGATTTAAAAGAAAAGAGGCTGCGTGTCTCAGGTGTGTGATATGAGACTGCGTGTCTCATATGTGTGATACGGGGCTGCGGTCCCAGGTTTTTGATACGAGGCTGCGTGTCTCATGTGTGTGTCCCATTAGTCTGGCCGGACGGTGGAGTTTCGTCTCTGCTCATGAGGAGACGGATTGACTTATTCTTACGACTTGCTTGTAGTTTTCTCCTATTTTATATGTTTGGATGATGAATCGTCTTAGAGTAAGGAAAATACACAAATTTGAGGTATAACCATCGGCTAGCGTGCACCAGCCTGCGGGTTTGAAGTCTTTGGGGCAAAGCTCGATGCTGATAGGCATCGGGTATCTTTGCACCCCCTGATCGCAGTCCTTGAGTTATGCCATATTGGAGATATAAATTCATTTGATTAAATTGGCACGGCACTGGGTGACAAAAAAATTAGCCGTATTATTATTATATCAATTTGTACACACGGTACCTATTGTACTGGACTCCGGTTGAGTATATTCATCCTCATATTTTTGCTTTGGGAGATTTCATCATTTTGGCATAATAGGAAAATCACATCATGTCATTTATTATATGTATACTTTTCTTTTGTAGTACTGTGGTAGGTTTTAAATTCCGCAGCATGTGCATTAAAAGTGAATAAATTCCGACCTTACGTAGATTCCAAATAAAAATGTGCTTTGACTTAAGAGGATCCCTGGAGGGATAATACTGGGTCACATACTGGGCGACATTCGCTCATCCCCTCCCTTTTATGGATGTGGGCAGGTACAGAATCTGACGGTCCGCAGCAGGAGGCGTCAGGAGCTGTTCCCGGTGGCCACATCGCCTGATATAGACTAGGGACTTTGATTAGGGTTTTGCGAGCCCCGATGTTTTTGTTATATACATTGGACTCGATAGATCATGTATCCCTCCTGGATCATCACACCATCAATTTTGGCAGCCACCTGGAATGCTTCCTTCACCATGTCCGTTATTTGCACATTATGTGCTGAAAAAAATTTGATGAATCGATTGTTTTTTGTCACATCACATTATAATCAATAAAGATTACTTCTTTTAATGATGTAATATGCAAAGTTAAAAAATTGAAAAATTACACAAAAATATTTTCACCCGCCGCATATTATTTATAAAATTAAAGGTCAAAATCATGTTTTTTTACTATTTTAGAATATCCAAACAAAAAAAGGTTCATAAACACATCATTTTTCTTTGATCTGCATTTAATTGCGAGAAATACGTGCAACCGAATCAGTTTAAAAAAATATAAAAAAGGCAGAAAGATATGTACACATGAAACATTTTTATATATATACCACACAACATGTAACAAACAGTTTTTAACAATTCTTTACTGTATGGGATACATTTTACAATGAGAGATATTTACATTTAAAAATTTAAAATAATTTACCGTAAAATAGTTGTAGTTTAAAATATTTAGAGGGAAAGAATCCACCTTTGATCGAATGGAAAAGACACATATTTCTAATGCGAGACGTTATTGGCTTGAAATTGGATGAGAAAAATTCTCTGTATTAAAAGATAATATTGTAATTCGGGTCATAATCGCACTATAATGAGTTCCAAAACATTGCTCTAGCATTCCGATTTCTAGAGATGCACAAAAAGCTCTTGATTCGTAATTTGTTTGGAATCAGTTCGGATTCAACTCACTTACAACTTAAGTTAATTCTGACTCGAGTTAACTGACTCAGTTACTCATGAGTCCAATCCGAATTGCCTCCAACTCGATTCAAATTCAACTCACTAACTCGGACCAGCCTCTAACCCCCATTTGCCAAGTCCATTTTTCTATGATTCTTCTCTTGACATGCATATTTGGTAGAATTTTATGATGCGATTTTAACAAAATAGAATTGTACATTTTTCTAAGTCGACTTCTGAATCCAAATTTGGGTTTGATCAATTTTAATTCGTCTTTTAGGTTGCAAATTTTTTTTTAGACTGAGCAGTTTGGAGCATGACCGCAGTGAGCCCGCTGAGGCACATCAGCCACCTCAAGAAAAGGACATGTGGCGCTCTTTGGATAACCTAAACCAATCACGAATGTTTCTTTGTTAAGGGAGCGAAGGGGTTCGTAAATACGATTTAGATTTACGGAATGATTTTTAATTGATACTGAGTGCATTATTTTATAGATTTTGACAATAAATTCATGCTTTTCTTCGTGGGATAACTTATTCATTTAATTCAACTATTCTTTTTTTAGTTAGAATTTTTTGCGTAAATTAAAAATTAAGAAGATGATGTCCTTTGTGTTTTTGTATTTATGATGTAGATATTTGATGTAAATTTTGACAACAATTTTTTTTTTTATCCATTGCTATATTTTTGTGTGATAACTTTGTTAGGATTGGCGATATGTACGTATTTAACCTATACATTGAGCTTTTTTACGCAACTTATTCACTGAATTCAACTATTATTTTTTTTAGTTACAACTGTTTGCGCAAATTAAAAATTAAGAAGATGTTCATTTTGTTAACAAATTTTGCATATTTTGAATGTGATGCCGTGCTTTGGCTTTTGTATTTAGTATGTTGATATTTAATGTAGACTTTAACAATAAACGCACTATTTTGTCAACTGCCGGTTTTTTTTTTTCTAGTATCAACTTGCATAATTTAGAATTAAGATGATTTGTTTTGGGCTTTGAATCGTCATAATAGGACGTCGATGTTTGATGTAAATTTAATTTAATTTGTTATAAACCAAATTTTAGGTAATATATAATATATTACATCATTTTTTTATTTAAATTTCGGATATTAAAAAAACATAAATATTTTAAATGTATGAATTTTCATCTAAAATAATTAGAATACACATATTTCATCTATATAAGAAACAAGAACGTATTGCTAAAATCATAATTGGGTCAGAAATATTGCACACGATAATAAAATTATTTACTTTTACTTTATGTTGTCACAACATATAAAAAAATGAGCCACACATTTTTTTGGATTTTAGTTTTGCAATTTAATTTTTTTAGAATGTTGATATTGATAATTAAATGCTCATACACAAAAACTATATGGTTTTGAATAGACTAATGTCTAGAAATATTTACAAATTGAAATTTGTGGATAATATTGTACAATATGCTCTTACATTAAAATCTGAAACAAGGACAATATTTATATAAGGATCAGTGTTGTATGTTGATGTAATTGACATAATAGAAATTAAATTTGTATTTAGCATTAAAAATCAAATTCACAAAAGAGTTGGTGATGGTATTAATTTCATTTATTAATTACTATTTAGGTAATGTTTAAAAAAAAATATTAAAGAGAAAATAACCATTTGATAACTAATAATTCTGAACGTGGGCCTTTGAAGAGTAAGTTATCTAAATGAGGTTGGAAATTATTTAAGTTAAATATATCACAAATTAAAGTGTTTTAAGAAAAATACTAAAAATACATATATGAAATTTGGCAAAATATTAGGTTATTGTAAATTTTCCTAATATAAAAGAATATGATGTCAATATTGGTTTTCTCCAGTAACTTATATGTGATTATTTCTTCCTAATTATCTACGGAGAATTATTTGAATATTTCATAATAAAAGGTGAAACATATAAGGTAAACTTTTGTTTTCAATATTTCTTAATTGATATAACGACTACTTGAATAAAAAAATAGAAGTATGTTATCTCTTAAAAAATTCTGTTATATATACTTTTAAACTAATGAGTCGTGTAATTTATGCTCACTTTACATTCACACATTAATTGTGTATGAAAACAAACAAATTGTTTTTTTCTTTTTTTTCTTAACTAGTCAAGTGCCCGTGCGTTGCAACGGGGATTGAAATATTATTTTGATCAATTTCTTTCAAGGTGATTAATTTTTATTTAATTTCTTCATTAGTCAGTAATAAGAGCAAACGATGACCTTAGAGCTTGAGAATATATTATTTGTGAAGATAATTAATTGTAAATACATATCACACATATATGCTGACCCTTGCGGAATACACCTGTTCATCACATCTATGCACTATATATATAAAAACTTTATATTGGACAGGCATAAAGTTCACATGGTACTAATCTCATCCATATAAAGAACATTCATCATGGCCCTATCAATTAATTGTACTAAAAATCATGAGTAATTAGTTGATGAAGTGTGATTTAACCATCCTGTAAATCATGAATAAATTCACTGCCAGGCATGCACAGACCAGTTTTCTCAATGGTCAATGTGAGTTTCCCAGTAAATAATGGTCTGACCTGTAATAAGCTATTCCATAGCACTGAATCCTGGATGGCACACCATTTTGGTTTTATATCACACAACATTTAATGAGCAAAAATAATAGATTGATGGATCATGGAGTCACAAGAACCTTGCAAATTAACTACTTCAATTGCATCAGGAATAACACTTAATTGGTTTCACAAGTAAGTGTTTACCAGCGGGCCGGGTTTGGGTTTTGGTTCACCAGTGGTAAGTGTTTGTTCTCTGGTCTTGTTCAGTTATTTGATACTGTTAGATTCTGGTACCATTATGAACCAATTTTTTTTTATACTTGTGCATTTAACTATAATTGGCCATTAGTCCTCCAGTATTTATATTTTAACTAGGAGAGTTGACTGCCACGTGTCAGGAAGATTTAAGGATGGAGGGACGCGTGTAATTGTAATCGCAAAGCACTCTGTCTGGCTGGGCCTTGAAGCTCATCTTGGGCCTATAATAAAAATTGCATTTTGTTTCAATTTTGAAAATTGAGGGCCTAGCCTACAACGGATCCAAAAGAATTTGTGATGATCGTTGTACAGCTAAGAGAGTTTGTTATATACCCATCTGATGAATCCCAGCCCATATATACACGGAAATAAGGGTTTTAAAAAGAGATGTTTGAAATCTGTTTTTGTGTAAAAATCTCCAAGGAAATAAAGGAATTCTAGTGTGCACGGAGCAGATTCTACACAAGAGGTGAATCAGTGCACCTGCTAAAAGTGAATCGAGAGACATGATCATTACTCAACAAAATACTTGAACGAATAATATGACGATGAAAAATAAAAGTGAATCCAATCTTACCAACATGTTGAGAATTTGAGAGTAATTTACGAAATTAATTTATCATTTGAATTTTTTAATCTAATTAAAAATATCATCAAGTGAACTTTTCTTATTTTTGCAGTTCTTATTTTCAATATAAAATATTGCCGACATGTGTTTTAGGTTTTAAAATCTTAAAATGTATAAGAGTAAAAATTGTATTGATGTTTTTCTTATTTTTGTTTAACTATTTCTGTTCAAGAATTAACCAATTTTAAAATACCACATATAAAGCATATTTATTTTTTTAAAATACAATGAACAAAAAAATAAATGTAGTTAACATCAAATAACATTTAAAGAAATAAATGTGTACATAACGGTGTGCTTTAGATTTGTTTCCTATAATTTAGAAGTTTATCTATAATTTAGAAGCGGATCCACCCGCCTCATCTCGGTCTTTCACCATATCCTCCAGTTTTTGGCACTCGAACTCATCAAGCACGTCTTCGGATGCTTCAAGAGCCTGCCTAAACTGCTCAATCCATTGGCGATCACTCGGGTCCTTCATCTTCAGAGCTTCGGCAATGCTCATGACAACTGTGATCTGGGGAAGAGCTGCCTGTAACCTCTTTAGCTCAGCTTTGCTGTTGACTGTAGATCTGGGGACGAATAATTACCGAATAATCAAGTTATATGAATTTTAAGATACAAATACTAATTAATAAATAGATACAAAAATGACAGAGGATATGGTTTATAAAAACTGATAGTCCATGTTTTCAAATTAAAGATAATATCTTGGACTAATAAATGATCTCAACTTCAAAAAATAAAAAAGATGTTCCGTCCGGTTTTCACATAATTCTAATAGTCAAATTGTCCCGATTTTTTTATTAATCGAAAATAAATAATAAACTATCACGAAAGGGGATTGATTTGGTGAAATTTTGATATCTAGGTAAACCGGGATCGATTATCCCGTTCCACGGGACGGGGCAATTTATCCCGTCCCACTAGTTCAAATCCGTAACCCGCTAATTTCTTCTTAAGTTAATAGATTAAGCAGAGAAAAAAAACAAAAATTTGCGGGATGGAATAATCTATCCCATTCCTCAATTTTTTTTTTGTTTCTTCTCTTCTTAGTTAATTAAATTAGCGGGATTACGAATTTGAATTAGTGAGACGGGATAAATGATCATGTTTTATCTATATTTAAACTTCCAACAAAAACAACATCCTATCGTGATATTTTTTATTTTTATTTTCGATTAATAAAAAAATCGGCAAATTGCCCTTTGGGATGAGTGAGAAGGCATAGTGTCTTTTGAAAAGGCACACATATTTGAAAAAGCATATGGATTAACCGGGATTTTTGAGTAGCTTCTGTGTTTCGGATATATTGGATATCCTCTCCGTTTATGAGACAAGATCCGTATCCGTATCCTTATTCGAATACGGGTCAATTCAGATAATTAGATAATTATCCGAATTCAGATTTGGACCGGATGAGTTACCTATAGAGATGTAAACAGATCCGATATTATTTGATTTTATCCAGATTTGAATCCGGAAAATTACTTAAATTATTTGATCCGTATCCGTATTCGAAACTATCCGTATTCGTATCCGAAAGTTTATAACGGATAAGGATACGGTTTGATTTTTAACTATTCGTATCCGACCGTTTATATCCCTGAACCACAAAAAAGGTATTCTCTGTTCTTAAATTAATTTATTTAAACTGCATATACATACCAATGATTTATTAAATTGTATATACATATATTATGATGAACAATTTAACACTATAATATAATTAGTAACTATTGTTTTGGTAATACGATATATGTTTTGTAACCAACAAACTTTTTATGGATAAAAAAATTATATTTAAATGTTATTTTTTATTAGAATGTACATTATTAATTTATTTTTAATTATTCGAATTATATTCATATCCGTATTTGTATCCGTCCGATATCCGATCCGTATCCGTATTCGTTTAATATCTGATCCGTATCTGATAAGCATCAATTATATATACTTTCAGTTGAGATTTTACCTCTAAAACTACACCAAATTCCTTGTATTTTAGCTTAGTTTAGTATATAATGCACCGACGAACCAAGTTAATGCCTTTCTCTTGTTTAAATTGCAGCAATTGAGCAAAACTGCGAGTTGGTGCTGGTCGCAGAAATTATGTGCGGGTCGCATCGAAAAGTCTGAGAGTTCTGCGGGTGCTCGTGAGGGCGCAGAGAATTTGTGAAGGCCGCAGGATTCCTTTTTCCTTAGTCATTTCCAGACGACTTCCAATTTTGTGCGTGTCGCACTAAAAAGTCTGAGAGTTCTACGGGTGCTCATGCGGGCTGCAGAAAAATTTGTGAAGGCCGCGCATGATTCCTTTCCCCTTAGCCATTTCCAGCCGACTTCCAATTTCGTGTGGGCCGCAGAGAATTTGTGAAGGCCGCACCAATGCCAATCTTGCCTTATTTCGCGCTATTTTCTCAGATTTGCTGCCAAATTCTGGGGGATTGCTTCACAAGGGAGGGAGAGAGGCAGCAGGAGAAATCATTTTTTGAACCTAGTTTTAATCTACACATCTCTCTACATCTTTCTCTCTTCTCCGCGTGATCGAAGCCTATTGGAGCGAAGGATTAAATGTTTCCTCGAGCGAGCAAAGTGAAGACAAGGGGCAGCGAGCGAGGAGATTGGTGTACTCTATTCTCTTTCTTATTTTTCTTAGTTTTCATCATGTTTTCTCTTGTATTTCTCTTGGATGTTAGTGCACCCACGAGATGCTAGATTTTCTTTCTAGGGACTTAGGCTTTAAACATGAACTTGTGTTAAATTTACCTTACTTGAAAATTTTTCTTTATGATGATAGTTTGCTTGCATGTTTGTTCTTGTTGATTTTATAATTCATGTGATTGTGTAATTGTGTGCTTGTTAATTAGCGTCCCGCTTAGGTTTAACCAACTTAAGGTGTTAGGATTAAAGAATTGATGGTACCAAATTATATACATGAATAACCTTAGGATTGATATTAGAAATGACCAAATATATTTCTTAGTCCG